>CALNHX010004024.1:0-136464 GCA_940337035.1 Agriotes lineatus
AAATGAGATTTCCCCTAACCCCGCCAGACTATTATTCACCCAACACTCGAAGTTCGACTCTTGAAATAAATTCTATGTTGGCTGATTCCTTATCCATTTCTTGATTGCTTTTATGGGAAAAGTGAGGGTTGCTGGCAGTGTATGTTTATATAGTCAAAGATTGCAACAGGGACTTCCCCTTTCCTCTGCTTATTTCAATACGTGCACTGCACTCCAAATGCAGAAAGTTAAAGTATATATCTTAGTTGCACACAAAAATGTTATGAATAGATTTAATGAAATAATCAATTTTACAAAAATCTCAAAAAGTTCATACATTACAAATATAAATATAACCAAATATGCAAAATCCAGAAAGTATGCTCAAAAACGTATAAATATACAAAATAAAACTTGGCTTAAATGATTTGTTTTCACATATGCAAAAAGTTGCGCAGACATATTAATCATACAAAATATGCATTTGCCATATATCAGCTTTAGTTATATGTATTTGAAAAGTACGCTTTAGTTATATGTATTTGAAAAGTACAACTTTATGTCATGTTAAATCAAAAAATCAATGACCAGGTCTTATAAAGCATAAATAATGTAAAACTTTTCCCTTTTCACTTTATTTCTAAGTTGAATAATAAAGGAATTAAATGACGTTAAAAATTTCGAAATTTAGTTATTTTTAAAAAATTCGAGTTCGTGGAATTGGTTCGCCTTTAACTTGTTTGGCAAATTAATAAAAAACAGTACCTCGCCTCCTCTTGATGCTGCTACGTAGTTTAACATGCCAAGAGGACCTCAAATGCTCTGCAATTCTGTTAGCTTGACAGATCACCTCCACGTTGCAGTACTTGCACTGCAGAACGCCGTCGTTTTCGTCGGCCTTTTTGGCGGTGTTAATCTCGAACTCCTCGTACTCTGCACAGTACTGCTCGACGGTTTTCCTTTTCCGACCCATGTCGCTGGAACGGCCGCGAAATCGGGGAGCGCGGGGTGGCAATACGCCCCGCGGATCGTCAAAAAATTATGCAGCTGCGAAATGTGCACACAGGTTTTGGGGTTAACGAACTGAGATTCGCACGACTATTAATAATTAACGGCACCCACCGGCGGGTTGCTAGAGACGGCGACAACTCGCCCTCAAAAAATCGACGTTTATCGCCATTTTTCGACTTTAATCGCGGGCATGCACCGTTTGTTGGACGGACGGGAGATGCGAACGAGCTGATGCGATTTGAAGTTTGTATTCATAGCGAAGTTTCTGAACAACAATGCAAATTGCAACATTAATCGCGAAGTTGAAACGATGTCGCAGCGGAATCGCGCCGAAATGTTCGCCGCCCCTGCAAGTAGGAAAATCGATTCAACGCCAACGAATACACCCCGTCCCTTGAATGCGCTCGTTATAAAATTTTGCAAGCTAACTTTTATTATATACAGTGTGTTTGTGATAAAAATGTGGACATGTGTACAAATTGTCAAATGATTGGAATTTTGAGCCTTACTCTAACTAAAATAAAGTATTTTAAAAATTGAATTGTAAATAAAGTCACAAAAGAAAAAATGTAACGTCTTTGATAAAGCAAGAGTGCTTAAAACTATGTACAACATCAGTAAAAATATTTTTGCGTTAGTAACAATACTGAAACAGTAAAAGCAAACACTTAGTAATGGCAATTACATAAAAAAAAAACAATACAGCTATTCAGACGCCTTAACCACTCGCCCACGACCGCGCAGCTATATAAATCGCTTATGGCTGTCACATACGCGACGTATTGACGAGGCGGTCAATCGATGCCGATGAAAACGTGACTCCGCAGAGACGCAGGCACAAAAGAGATTTAATCGAATAAATACAGAAAGTACAAGGCGGCCATTTTTGATGATTTTAAAGTGAGAAGTGACCTTATTTTTGCGTACAGTACGTTCAAGGGCTATCACCGTTTCTCTATCTACTACAGTTTCTGAGATATCCACGCACAAAATGCAAAAGCTCGCCCTGTATATACGATATATATGTATATATAAGTAAGGGCGAGACACATGCAATTTATTAAAAAAATACTTGCTAGGGGTTAACGTTTAAAAAAACTAGTGATAATGAACAAGTGCTTCCCACATAGGGTTGGCATGATTTTTCCCAGCCCGAAAAAACCCACGTGGGGTTTTTTCGGGTAAAACCCACCTGATAAAACCCGTGGGTTTTAAACTAAATCTGGGTTTTTTCAAAAATTGACAAAAAAAATCTAAAGCTGTAAGTGGTATGAAATCTTCGAAAATCTTCCATTAATAACAATTTCATATATTTTTTTAAACTAGTGATTTTTGCAGTTTTCGAAGTGATGTATGTCAGTCTGTCTGTCATCTAATGGATTCGTTTCCAATATAATTGCAGAGGGCCTATTGATTTTTCGTTAAAATGAGGCACCCGGAAGTGGCACTTTACTCTTGTTTTTTCAGTTTTGTGGGGAAATTTTATAATTGTTTAATAAAAATTAAATTTCATAGAACAGGATCATAATTATATTATGCAATCATTTACAGTTTTCGTCTGAACAGTCGTTTTGTAGAAAGTATAGTTTTTGGAAAAATTGCATTTTTACAAAGATTTCCTTGGGCTCAAAAATTAATAATAAGAATATATACAGCATGTCCCAAAAAGAATGGGACACCGATTAGTCATAGATTCCTTACGTCATAATAAATCGATTAAACCCAATATACCTTAGTACAAAGTTCCTCCAGTAAGAAGTTATAGGGCCTTGAAATTCAATTTTTTATTTTTTTTTTGTTAATTTTCACAAATGTAGAGATATCGATTTGAATTTTGGTATACATGCTTACTGTTATGTACTGCACTAATACGAAAAATTTCATAAACTAGATTTGACTGTAATAGGCACTTTACCTAACTTTCAAAACTTTTTTTCGCTCTAATTTCGTTATCTTAACTTTTTTTTTAAATTAGGTTATTATATGAAAGAGAATTAAAATACACAAAAATAATGTACTCTTAATTCATGAGTGTAAAAGCAACCGTTTGCCTTAAAATGCCCACCAAAGGTTTTTGATTGTCATTAAGACGTGCAATTATCAAGTAGCCATGATCACAAATACAATGGGTAATGATTGTAATCTAGTAAACAACAATAAGAAATCAATTAATGACGTTGGGAACATCAGTTTTTTGTCTTTGTGTTTACGAAAATGCTGCGACATAACCAACCCTTCAGCATTGGAGAATTCGTTATGTAGCGGCATTTTCTTAAACATAAAAAAACAAATTCTTATGTCACTAACGTCATTAATTGATTTATCATTGTTTTTTACTAGATGACCATTGTTTTTGTGATCATGGCTACTTGATAATTGCAAGTCTTAATGACAACCAAAAACCTTTGATGGGAATTTTAAGGTAAACAGTTGCTTTTAGGCTTAAGAACTAAGAGTACATTACTTTTATGCTTTTTAATTCTCTTTCAGATAATAACCTAAGATTTCAGAAAAAGTTACAGATAACGAAATTAGAGCTAAAAAAAGTTTTGAAAGTTAGGTAAAGTGACCCTTACACTCATATCTAGTTTATGAAATTTTTCGTATTAGTGCAGTACATAAAAGTAAGCATGTATACCAAAATTCAAATCGATATCTCTACATTTGTGGAAATTACCAAAAAAAAATTAAAAAATTGAACTTCTAGGCCCTATAACTTCTTACTGAAGGGACTTTGTACTAAGGTATATTAGGTTTAATCGATTTATTATAACGTAACGAATCTATGACTAATCGGTGTCCCATTCTTTTTGGGACACCCTGTATAATCCATTCAGGAAACTCCCGTGACGTAAAAGTCACTATCAGTTGGTTAATATGAAAATCGCTAGTAGGGTGTTTGTAATGTTTGCACTTTATGTTGGCGTCATTTTCAATTACATTTCAAGTTTTTGTGTGTCACTTTCACTGTGACACATGAATTATATACGGTTGCATACAAAATAGGATTTATCTTGGTTGCATATGTAATGCAAGATTATTTACTAAAGTTATTAATAAATTATGTTTTTTACTTTGTTTCACTAAACTACCATTCATGTTGAGCAGAATAACAAATAATATATTATAACCTTACAAGTTTGACGCTACTGACCGTTAAGTACTTTGGCATTTTTTGAAATAAAATGCATACATACAGGGTATCCCTCGTATGAGGTATGGCGTTATCGATGTTTTTTTGAAATGGAAACCCCCTTTTTTATTACGGAATATGAAAGAACGCATCTTTTTTCTCATACGCGGGACACCTTGTATGTATGCATTTTATTTCAAAAAATGCCCAAATAAAAATAAAAATCGACGGGATCGAGCGTTTTTTCCGAAAGTTATTCCTTGAATTTTTAACGAATTTATCAACTACTTTACGAAAGCACTGTATATACATATACATATATATTTTAGTCACAACTATATATGTAATAGTCATTAATGGCTTTTAAAAAGTTGGACAATGAGCCATTACCAACGTCTACTTCCCACCCCGGGCGGGAAATAGGTTACCATGACAGCGGATGGAAAGTAGTCATTTCGCGGCCGCTGTCATGGCAACAGATTTTATCCGCATTGTATTATTATTAGCTTAACGGCAGTTTTGAAGAACTGTCAAATCAATTTTTCCAATTATTGTTTAGAATAAAGTGGTTCTGAATAAAATAGTATACATACCACGGTGATACTTAAATCCAAAAAACAGTGAATATATCTAAAATCCGAAAAAACCAATAAAACCCGAAAAAACACAAAAAACCCAGCGGGCAAATAATTTCTGAATTTGCCAACCCTGTTCCTACATCAACAAAGTGCTCCCCAGACGGCCAAACAAAAAACTCAAAGCCTTTCTCTAGCATTTTAGATATAAAAAGCAATAAGGGTGCAGATGCAACTCGTATCATTATCTAGTCAAGGAAAAACTATGAAATGCAAAAAATCCATCCCAAGTAAGATTGAAAAAAGAAAAGTGGGATAAGGCTAAATTAGAAGATGAACAAGCGAGGGTTAATTTCGAACAGGCAGTAGCCAGAAGATTAACAAATAAACAAACAAAAATGAGATTTCTGTTCATTTTACGATATTTACCCTGTATCTGTTGGGTCCCATTTTAATCAAGGGTAAAAACCTAAGCTATGTGCCAATGGTTACTTTCCCTTATTCCTGCGTTAAAGCAAAAATTTAATTTTATTTTTTAAGGTGTTCAGCCTGTATATATTTGACCTAAAGTACATTTGGTTTCGAGCCAGGTAGACATCTAATTCGCATGCAAAATTTCATCTTCCTCCAACATACAGACAGACGGAATTGAGTAAACATGTAATTCGTCATCTAAGGATTCTGAAACGTGAAGATTTGAAGAAATCTCGAAAGGTGATTTCTTCACGTATATAAAAGACAAAAGAACTAAAAAGGGGATAAATTAAATTACAATAATTACCGTGGTATCAATCAGTGGCAGTTCTACCATAACAATCCAGTCATGCAAGATGTTTTTTATTCTGAAGGAAACATTTTCTGTACTTATTTGTCACCATTATTCTCATTTTAAAGTTTTATTTCATGAATATTAGGCAATTGTACGATCAACGCTGCTTGCTTTCGGGACGCAGCGGCAAGACATAGGTCTTAAGAAATGGATATATTAACTTTCAATGGGAGCCATGTCCACTCCGTCATTCGAGCCAGTTCCGATAAAACCTCGGCCTGCTACCGATTATGAATTGTTATTTTATGTATTAAATTTCAGCGACTACATCACGTAAAGCATTGCTTCGTGCTCAATCTTACAGTACGCTAAGATACGGCTTCAATTTCGGATGGCATTTTAAAAAAATCGACCTTTCAATTAAATCGTTCGTTTCAAAAACCACATAAGTCACCATTCACCAAGCGATGTTTCGAATTACATGTTATGTGTAGAAACCATATATCAGCGTAGCCTTTAACAAAATCTAGCTGTACAATATAATAATGTCGTTGGAGAAGCTACACAAGTCATCGACTTACATTATTTCTGCAAGACTTCACATATAATATAGTCCAGTTTGGTAGGGATAAATTCAGCATGGCTGAATGATGTCAACTATTGCATTTAGGTGTGGTTACTGTTAATAACTGCATAATTAAGAATGTTTTCGAGTGGCAGTGATAAGGATGATGAGTGACATGGAGGATAATGAACCCAATGTACGGTGCTTATATTGCAACGAGCTTTATTCACAATGTGAATGTGCTGGCGTAAAGAAAAAAATAACTTTGTTTGCGAGTGGTGTCTGTAAGATAACTTTTCTGTAAGACTTTTTTTGTTTGTTTTTCTGTGAAATAAATTCATAAAGGACATGACTGAAGTGATTCTGTGCCTTCATACCAGGTAATTAAAAATTGGCCTCGAGATTTCAAACTGGGGAGAGAGTCCTGTGAACACGCGCCAGGTGCAGGACCACCAAAAACTGTAGTTACCAAGGAAAATATTAATTTGGTCCATGATATGGTACTGAATGATAGAAGAATTACCGTCAGATGCATAGCGGAGACATGTGGCATTTCAGTTGGGAGCGTTGAAAAAATTTTGCACGAAGAATTGGGTCTCACAAAAGTCTCTGCACGTTGGGTACCAAAAATGCTAACGGCAGATCAAAAACGCCTCCGACATGTTACCGCAGAGCTCCACACCGACCTTCGGTTCTTAGTGCGACTTTCACTCTGATGATGCAAGCTGCAAGGTCTTGCAAAACGTTAGTAAATATGGATGCACAAATAGCAAAACGGCCAAATCTGCCTAAGTATTCTTGTTCTCAAGATACTCAAACAACACGAGCCACCAAAGAGCATGACCATCACTCGGGTTTATGCTCGACTTCACAAGGTGCAAGGCACATTAAGCCAGAAAATGCTGGGTGTTCATATACAAATACTACGGGGTCTAAGACGAAATTCCATGTTAAGAAGAATAATTCGAGTAACCGCGAAAGCCTCAAACAGTATATAAAACTTGTGTTTACCATTGTTTCGCCATTATATTCCTTTGTACTCGGTACTCTGTACTAGTATCGGTATTCAAATACTTTCATTGTGTATTTGTAATAGTTGTACTCGTAAAGTATTTGTACTCGGTACCCAATTACTTTTTGTCCGTACTCAGAACAGCTTTGGTTAGTACAGATGAAATTTCGATTTAAAGTAAGTAACCACAAGCAGGAGAAGCAATATGAGCAGCAAAAACTCAATCTAGATAAACTTAAGAACCCAGAAATTAAAAGAAGAATCAAAGAACTGCTAGAAGGGTCAAGAGAAGAAGTAGATCAACCAACGATAAAGGAACAGTGGGTCAGATGAAAGACAACAACAATAGGAACAGCCAAAGAGATTTTGGGGGTAAAGCAAAGACAAAGGAAGAAAGACTGGTGCGACGAAGACTACTTACAAGCGATAACAGAAAGAAATGCAGCAAATAGAAGCTATATACAAAGAAGCACTTGAGAAAAAAGAAAATTACAAAGAGAAAAAACAGAAAGCAGATAAAATGTGTAGAAGGGAAAAAAACATTCGAAAACAATCAAATACTAAAAATGGAAGAAGACTTTAAAGGAAATCAAACCAGAAAAGCATAGAAGTACCTTAAACAACAGAGGCAAGGCTTTAAACCAAGAACAATTCTATGCAGAGATGCAACAGGGCAGATCATAGACGATGCAGAGAGAATAAAGAATACCTGGAAAGTCTACATTCAGCAGTTACTAGGAACGGAAGTGGTGGTAGAACAACGATCATGAGTGGAAGAACCAGAAGCGTCAATAAATAAAGAACCATTAGAGCCACCAACGATAGAAGAGCTTAGGGAAACAATAGAAGCCCAGAAAAATAACGAGTCACCAGGAATAGACGCTATCTCAGCAGAGCTGCTTAAAGCTGGAGGCAACAACATGTTAAGAAGCAGAAACTTGTGCTAGTTAGTAGGGATGTCGTACCCGGTGTAAAATCAAACCCGGGTACCCGAAAACAATACCCGGGTACCCGAGGGTACCCGAAATATATTTAAAAAATGTTAGCGTACATCGGAACATTCGTTACGCCGCGAGTTTTAAACTGAACTTAATTGAAATAGTACCTACTCTCCCATCAAAATAACACAGAGGATGTTTACGTTACTTTATGGCATACTGACGCGATTTAATGGTACTATTGACGGGTTGAATATTTCCGTGAAGGGGATTTATTATATGAAACAAGAAACATTATGTAGTATGGGATGGGGTGATTCTGGTTATTACTGTATGCTTATGTTTTTCTAAAGCTTATTCCTACTGTTTTTAAGTTTTTATCATCTTCTCCGAAAAAGGTTCACTTACTAGAGATTACATAATTAACTAGTCGGGTACCCGGGTCCTGAAAATATACCCGGGTTGACTATTACCCGGGTCGACCCGGGTACCCGGGTACCCGCCGACATTCCTACTAGTTAGGAATATATGGGAGAAAGAAGAAATACCTAGTGAGTAGAACAAAAATTTATGCAAAACTTGTACTTGTCCAACATTCCGATCCTAGAAATATTTTTTATTTTTCCTTTTATAACTATTTTGGTAGTAAAGAAAACTAATAAGTGCGTGTTTTATATACGTCATAAGGGATCGGCAAAGAAGGGAGTTAATGACATATGTATGCTCTATGCTCCATTGCTTTGAGAGAATATTTTAGATGGCAATATCACAGAGTGGTCTTCTTCTTAGACAAGAAGGTTTTTATTATCGCTAACAAACAAATACCAAGAGATTTTCCAAAATCATACATTATTTTCCTGTGTAATGGCATTCATTCTTTCCAAATGATCAAGATTTTGGGGTAAATCAAATTGCTTTTACCATAATTTTGTTTCACTTCATACACTCCTCATAAGAAACGTAATGTAAAGACCATTAATAGCTTCAGCTCATCATCAAGCAAAAATGTTTAATACGAAACGTGTTGACGTCGTCAACGTTGGTATTGCCTTGTCCATTACTAACCAATCAAATGAGCTCATTGTGGCGATCAGATATGACCTAATTGGTAAATTTATATTCAGTTGTCAATATAGGTAACATTATTTGGAAAACAATTGGCAAAGATCACGTGAACGTTCCCATGCCAAGAAAATATTGCAGACCTAACTTAATTACTAATATATCGAATACGCAAAAGTATAAAATTTTTGTTCAATTTTGCTATACCGGATATATCGCAATAGGATGTCCATAGCTTACTTAGATTATTTAAGTAGACACGGGCTCGTAAATGCTTCGTTAGAAGGATACACACATGTGCGAGCCGGCACCACTGACATCAACTGAACAAAAATAAAAATTTGTTAAACGTTTTAAGACAGCATTGATGACAATTCAATGACATTTTTGCCACTTCTTTGTTTTGTTTGCAATACATTGTCATCGCATTGTTGTTGCAATTTGATTTTTTGTTTTAAAAATCTGTTTTTCTTTTAATTTTTGTCTTGACCTCACGGTGCACTTTTGTTGGCTTGGTTATATATTCAGTACAAGAGCATCCAGGAGAAATCAAAATCTTATCTATGGTCATGACAACATGACACAACGAACTATAAAAAATAAATATTAGGGTGCAAAATAGGGCCATCAATTATTTCGTTTTTTTTGTATTCCGGTATCGTAAACGCCAAATTAAAAAATGTAAACCATTATTGTTCGTTAAAAAACTGACAAATACAACATGCTGTCTTTTCCTGCACTCTCAAGTCTCTTTTTATAGTAAAATTACAGATTGCGAACAAATATGCATGCAACAAAAAGGTGGCTCATTTATTTTGCACGTGTAATAATGCTATATAATACGATGTTTGTATATCACTAATCTTTTGTTTAATATATACTTTAATTTAGACATAATTTCATTCAAAAAGCGGGAGTGCAAAAATATCTATCCCTATTTGACAATTACGAATTGCGACCATTCCTCGAACAATTCGTTCAACAACAAATTTTTATCAAGTTATAAATAAACCTCGAGTATCATAAATGTTGGTAAAACTGCATGGATTTGGATTTACAACAAATATTACATCATGAAAAACATAGAAAAGGCCATAAAATTAAGCGAATTTAATTTGCTAAAGCGGCCCGAATATTTCTCTCTCAGGTGACGTCACTTACGAAGCATTCTGCAGCTCAGATGCACACTGGCATACCGGTATAAGTGTATCGGGGTATTAAGCAGGTCTGTGGTAGTACCATGTACGAACCCAAAATCATATCAGTTCGCCCACTTGCATTTTTTTACATTTACGTAATATAACTCCAAAATAACCAACGGCAATACTAAATTGATTTCATTATGACAAAATACAATTAATTTTACTTGTTTTCAAATATACTAAGCATAGCAGAGAAAATTGACAGATAATAGAAAAGAACAGGACTGAACTTTTGTGGGCGAATTATATTGATTTAACCTAAACAAAAGAATATTTTCATTTTTTCACCAGTATGTAACATTGTCTTTGTTCTATAAAACGGCATGTACACGTTTTGGCAGTCTTTTAGCATGAAAAATTCCATATATCTGTTAGCTATTTTTTGATTCCACTGTTTCGACAAGGCGACTTGGAGTTCTTTTTTATTTTGTTGCACAGTGTTTTGATGGGGGACAAATCAGGGCTACTAGAAGTCCAATCTAGTAGTCTAGTATTATTTTCTTTTATTCAAGTTTAACACTATGACATGAGGGGCCATCTTGCTGAAATATATATTCACCACCGTTTGACTGCAGTTCATCAATGGTAGGCAAAAGATGCTGGTTTAGAATATCTATATATTTTTTAACATTGATTATGCGTTCTGCAAAATGACACATACCAACATTTGCGCCAGACGTGCATCACCACACCATTATAGAAGCAGGATGCTTCACTCTTTCTTCAGATAGTCCATTTGATATGGTTCAGATTATTCTGCTTCGAGCATCTCTCACGCAAAGCTCAAATTTAGCTTCAGCGCTCCAAATTACCTAGGCCCAATGCTCTTTCCTCCAGTTTTTGTGACCTTTAGTCTAAAGTAGACGTTTTGCCTTTTTTTCTTTGATAGCAAAAGCTTTTCCCTTGCCTGAGAGTAAAAAAATGTTTTTCCAATTGTAAACTTAAATTGAAACAGCATGTAACTGAATTACCTTGTAAAAATTAAAAGGAACCAATTGTTTTTCAAGCTAATAAACAAGTATCGAGAGATCCAAAAAAACTCATCCTCAGCGGACTGTGAAATTCAAACGTTTGAATAACATGTTGGTAGCACTGTAAGTCTATGTCAAATTTGAGGTTAGCAGGTTAGGTTTTGCGTCAGTCTGTGTCAAAACTGACGCAAAACCTAATAGTTATTTTTTTTATTTTTAAACTGGCAGTGAAGAATACTGAAATCGTCATTCAAATAAAAGAAATTGGCATTGTTTTACAACTTTGCAGTTGGCGGGATGACAGATGGGTGATAAAAAACGTCAACATAACCTATATAATTTGGTTAAAAAATGTTAAAGATAACAAAACCTTGGCACTGAAATTTCTTTTTATCCCACATGTGGGTTATTTGCCTTGGCCCTATTGGCCTCTGCAACCAAATCCACATTTGTGATAAAAAGTTTATCGGTTGCAGGATATTAATCCCTTGTTTACATATACAAAAGTAGGCTGGTAACTAAATCATAACTGATCTGTACGGTAATAGTCCATTACCATACATGGCAACCATAACCATACAGCAACCGATAAACTATTGAACAAATCACGGATGTTATGAATAATAACAGCCTCAGATGTTTTAAAATCCTCGCTCTGCGAGCTCGGATTTCAATACAACATCTGCGGCAGTTATGATACTCATAACATTCCTAGATATGTTAATAGCTATAAACTTCATTGCCTTGGTATACAATAGATTTTGTATACCAAGGTATAGTATTTCAACCAGAAATTGGAAAGCTATTTAAAATCAGGCCAGCATTGAGAACAGTAAGTCACTTCGTAATTTAATTCATAAAATTACTGTTTGATTGTCATTCAGTGACACTTCGATAATAACCTTCAAATTTGACAGATGCAATGGGAATTTTGAAACACATACGTTTTTCAACATCTTCTATGCTACTATACGGTTTTAAAAACTCAACTAGCACCAGTGGCGGTGCAAGAGCACCTTGGGCCCCTAAGCAAATATAAAAATGGCCCCCTTGTAAAAGGATTTATATACTTAATGAATTGTATATCTATAATTATAGTACACAAAGTACACGTTTAACAAAACATAAAATAACATCTTGTTATAACCAACAGAAATAGAGTACTAAATGCCTAACATTAAACACATTTTATAACTAACATATCTAACAAAGTATCAATTAAAAATATAAAACTAAATAATATCTTCAAGCTGGTATAGGCACAAATACAAAGAAAACTGATGGATAAATATCTACCTAGAGTGCTAAAAGTGGACGTTTATGCACGAGACATGAAAATTATGAAACGAAGCCGAAGGCTGAGTTTCATAACCTGTCGAGTGCATAAACTCTTTTAGCACGAGTTTGCACACAATATTTTTTGTACGTCCTTAAGTTTACTGTTATTAATCCATAAATGTCGATTTAATAAAGGTTTGCATTTATGACAGTTATAATTTATGTCATAGTAAAGAGATGTCCTTAAAGCTCAGGTGACTGTTTCTGCAGCCGGTAGCTATCAAAGTTAGTTATCAAAGGTAAATAAATGTGCACATTTTACGTTATTCATTACATAATGCTTTAATTATTTAAAAAACGGTTTACCTCTAACGAAAGAAGTAACTAGAATAACTTTACAACCTCACTTCCAGCACATGGGCTAAAAGTAAACAGCCGATTTCACTTGTAACACGCTGATTTATAAAACGTAATTTTTCATGAAAAAATCTAGTGCTATAAGGCCTACTTTTAGTATTGGTCGTACAAAAAATAATATTCGGGTAAAATCCTAAGAACTCACGTCAAAATATGTAACAACTACTTAGTATTTATTTGTATCATTAATATGTGTAAAACGCCGTAAAGATTAATTGATCAGAAATAAAAAATGAATCTTTCTGGCCTTATTGACAGCAAATTGTTCCACAAGATTTTTAGGTCCATCGTAGACGATGCTTTTTGCACAATTGACAAAACCGGGAAGTCATCTAGCCTATCTTGGTTGGTAGAATTTCTTACATAATGTTTTATTACTTTCAACTTGCTAAATGATCTCTCTGTTGTGGCTAATGTTACAGGTAGAGTCAAGACCAGTGCAGTAATAATCTCGCCAAAATTTCTTTGGAGAACACTATATTTCTGTAGGAATAAACTTGTCAAATCTGGAACACTCATGCTATCATTTAAATCCTCGTTTAGTAAGGAAATAGCGTTCACAAACTGAATGGCGAGATTATTATTGAGGACATCAGAATACTTTTTCTGAAGCAAATCACATCGGACCTGTTCAGCTTCTTGCATACTTAAAACGTTTTTCGGTTCTGAAACTTCAGATATATTTGTTAGTTTTTCAAAGCTCTCAAATCGAGTCTGATCACTGATGACTGATAACTGAGAGTGAGGGACTGAAGTTGCAGTGCTATCAAGGTTTACCGAAATGAAGTAGAAGATATCGAGATATTTAATCAGCCCCCCAAAGGGCCCTCTAAGGGCCCGGGCCCCTAAGCAACGCTTATTCCCGCTTATGCATATCACCGCCACTGACTAGCACCTACTTAAATCATGCACAATGTTACAATGCCTTAACAAAACAGTTACATGTACAATTTGCAAATGAACTGTCATTACTTGAAAGCTGATTGACATTAGAATATTATTTACTGATTGTATGAAACCAACTTAGACATGACTTACACTTTTCATGGTGTACTAGATATTAAATAGCTTTCCAATTTTTGGTTGGAATACTATACTGAATCACAGTTATTATATCGGGTGATCGAATAAATTTCACCTCCCGTGTGCTGTGATTCCTGGTATACATTTGGCAGCAATGAAGTGGATTTCGAGATTTCCAGGTTAAGTTTTGCTTCACTTTGTGTCAAAACACAAACAAAACCTAACCTACTAACCTCGAATTTGACATAGACTGACAATCCACTGCAGTTCTGCCAAATATATACCAAGAATCACAGCACAGTGGAGGTGAAATTTATTCGATCATTCGATATAAAGGGTGCGGCAGCTATGATGGGGGATAGCAGCGCACATACATCAAACAAGTAGAGACACTCATTCCAAATGTTGAAACCTGTCTAGAGTGCCTGGGACAGTAACTCGGGGGGTATTTCTAAGCTCCACTATCAGATGGCAGCACAAAGTTCTACCAATTAAGGTCACTAAATCACGTTAGCTACGCTAACACAGGTAGGGAAACACCATTTGACAGGTTCAAAAAACGAGTTTGTCAATGTCAAATTTACCATAGGCGCTACTAGTAAGGGCATAGATATTTTTTCTTATTATTAATATATCCTCCGAATGCAATGCCACAATCCTTTCTCTAGGTTGTAAGTTAGGCAGATGATCGTTTTTAACAGCAATTTAAAATGTGTTTCGTCTACTGACCCTGAAACTTGAAGATCTGGAGAAATATCAAAGGTAATTTTTCACGATTACAGATCATTTACCTTAATTATGACCTGAAGAGATGATTGTAATCTCGGATTCCCTAGTTCTCCCGACGAATTTTGTCAAAACGTATTTATATTTAATAGCATTATGGTTTTCATTTGCTGCGTTAAAGGTTGCCTGAACAACAGCATAAAAGGTTATACGCTGTTTCAAGTCCCTGACGGTAATTTAACTGCAATATTTAGCAATACTTTTTAATGAATAACTTATTGCAAATTAAAGACCAGGAAATAGCATAAAACGGCAGAAGTGGTTGAAAGAAATAAATAGACCATTAGACGACATGCATCATTTACTTGTATGTGAGGTACCGAAGTATTGGAATGCAGCGAGCGCTAAAGCTTTATATTTGTGATAATTATTTTTTTTAAGGTGGAAAACGTTTATAAATACCTAATTATTTATGTAATATTTATTTATTGCGTTCACGTTAGGTACACAAACTTCAATTTATTTCTGTTATAACCTATAAACTGATTGGGTACGCCACTGACAAAAACGAGTTTGGTTTGACATAAATAACGCCGAGTTTCCCTACCTGTGTTAGCGTAGCTAACGTGATTTAGTAACCTTACTACCAATCAAAGCCAGTTACTAGCTCTGCTACCAATCATATGTGACAAAGTAGTGGCGCCAGCTGTTAGTACCACTCAGGAGCCGTTCAAGGTCATTCAAATCGGTATTTTGACATCAAAGAAATCGACAGTGAGTGTCTCTACTTGTTTGATTTATGTACGCTAGAAATAGATTTACATTGTTTGATTTATGTACGCTAGAAATAGATTTACAAACACAAAGTTCACCTAATGTGCCAACATAACCAAGCCATACTTCTTTGGTGCCATCTCCCATCTCTTTCTCAAGCAAAACAATGTATATGTATTTATCCTTGTTTCAATTGCGCTGCCAACCCTGAAGCAAAAGCACCAAAATTTAAATTGTCAAGATGTTATAATATGTCACGATAGAAATGTCAAACCGACACTAAGAAATACTGTAATTTCAATTAATTTCATTTTTTTTTAAAGGCTATGCATGTTAGAATGTCTAATGGTTTTTTAATAGTACTTGCGCTACCTGTGGTAGGCAATGCGTCTCAAGAATGAAATATGTAATTTTGAGTTTAGATTTATGGATTTTATTGATGCTTAATTATTGCGAGTAACTCTTTATTGTAAAATTTTATTTAACCCTTCAGTACCCGTTTACGGTCTGTGAGACCGAGCAAACACATGATGCATTATATTACTTAATGTGCTAGCGTTAGTTTACCGCCCATTTCACTACCTTCCTACATATTGCCATTGAAGATCCGTATGCAGTTTTGAGTTCGTGCGTGCAGTGGTTTAAAAGTTATTTATAATTTCGGTTTCAGAGACCGAAGCGGGTACCCGAGTTGTTTTTATTTTTACCTTTGATATACGATCAATGTGAGGAGAAGGAAGTACTTTTTGCATTTTTAGTAACACTGTCATACTAAAACATTATTATAGTCATGGCAGATTTTATGAGAAAGAACAGGCGCGACTAGAACAGACGATGCGAGATATAATAGCGGAGGAGGATGTCGACAACGCGTTTTATGAAGATGTGCCACCGTCTGACGAAGATAATTTATTGGAAACTAGGGAAATGGACAGTGACACTGAACAGGAAATATCTGATTAGGAAAACGTTAGTGAACAAGAAACTAATGCCATAAGATATCTCATTATTTTTATGGAGGTGGAAGAGGGGTGTCGGACTGCGAGACCGGTGCGGGTACTGATGTCTTAGAATTTTGAACGGGTACTGGAGGGTTAAATTGCCAATAAAATGAGACCGGAGAATTACTTTTCTGTGGGGCACCACACACAATACACTTCAGCATCATGTCTATAATTTGCAGGTAGGGTTTTTCACAACAAATGTTTTTCAAGAAAAAAAAGACGAATGTAGCTCTTTGCAATTTCGAAGAAATCACTGCATGCAATGTAATAACTTGATGTAGAAAACGTAAAATGCATACGTTTTTAAAAAACAAAAAGAATCATGCTGTGTTCTATATCTAGGGTGCAATGCTAGCAATTGCAACAAGGGTCGAGTATATTCATATGCTGTATTACAGAAAAACATAGCACAAAAAAGGGATGTTACATATCTTGGCACATAACCGTATGTAATATCGAGAGATCCAAAAAAAACTGTTCCTCGGCGGGCTGTGGAAATTTAACTTATGGATAATATGTTGGTGACACTGTACGTCAATGTCAAATTCGAGGTTAGCAGGTTAGGTTTTCCGTCAGTTATGACACAGACTGACGCAAATCCTAAGCTGCTAACCTCGAATTTGACATTGACGTACAGTGTCACCAACATATTATTCATACGTTGAATTTCCACAGCCCGCTGAGGAACAGTTTTTTTTGGATCTCTCGATATATTAATGCTGTTTGTATCTATATCCTTCAAAATCGCTGTAAAACTATGACAGTTACATAAATAACGCTTATATAAAAGTTGTAGGTACGAAGGCCATGCACATTACTAAAATAGTTTTGATTCTATAGCATGGCTCAAAAAAGTGTAGCGAATAAAACCTACTTTTTTTTTAATGGAATGCCCTATATTTGGGTAGCTTAAAAGTTTTGCATTGAAATGCTCATCATTTTGATATAAAGGCTAACCAACTATTTTGGAGATATTAACGATTTTATGCAAAAAAAAATGCTGAACTTCAGGCGGCTGCTGTAAGCAACAGAAAACAATTAAATGAAGGAAAGTGTTATCAAAAAAATATGACTTTCGTGAGATACCTTACAAGTGTAAAATGCTGGATCTGGGTATTAATGCTCAATATTTGCAAATTTAATAATTTCGATTTTTTTCAAATGGAACGCCCTGTATATTTTTGTATTTTTGAAAAGCCCTTTTAATGTTTTTCAGATACGCGAGTTTGAACATAAAAACAATTTACTTAATCCCCTTAATAGAGCTGGACAGTATTTGTAAATACTTTTTTTTTATTTAAATACTTTGTAGTATTTAAATACTGGGCATTTAAATACTTTTTAATGGGCTGTATTTGTATTTGTAGGTGCAAATATTTTGAAAAGTATTTAGTATTTAGTATTTAAATACTTTTAGACTATTTAAAAATGTTTTGAGTATTTAAATACTTTGAGGGTAAGTCAGACCTCGCCGTTCGCGAGGGTCACGTTCCAGAAGCATGCCGCGAAGCGGAAAACCGTGATGCGCAAGTAAACACATACATGATAAAAACGGGGTTAGGTTCCATAAACTAGATTTATTTATACTATGCAACCTCAAAAAATTCAAAAATTTTCTGCGTTTTTTGTCTGGAAAATCTGAAGCAGAAACTTTACGCTTTGACGACATGGTTTTCCGTGTTTTAAAATTAAACTCAATTGAATTTTCAGCAGAAACGCTCGAGAAGACACTTGAGTCTAGAGCTCAAATGCCCATTTGTTTATTCAAGTTATAATTTTACAATTTATTTCAGGTCCGATTTGGTAATAAGAGATTCCAAGAAATATGCTCGATAAGTGTGTTTACAAGTTTCGTGATAAATAATGTTATTTAGGTGTTCATGACATAAACCGCATACGTCTGCTTTATTTACTTACGGCCGGTCTTATGAAGGTCACTAACCTGACGTTAACTTTAAATCGCTGTTAAAATAAACAAAAGCTAATCAAAACGTTGGCGCTTATGACGTTATGACATATTATTCATTAGTAAACATATTTTTATGCGCTTTTGTTTAACAGCGAATTAAAGTTAACGTCAGATTAGTGGCCTTTATATGACTGGCCGTTAGTGTGTGAAAGTTGAAACAGTTAACGTTGGCAATTCCATCCGCAAACGGCAAAGCAAATATCCGCGAACGGCAAAGAAAAGGGAGCACAAAGGTGCCCCGCGTAAAATCAAATCAGCGAACGGCAAAGCCGCGAACGGCGAGGTCTGACTGTATTTAAATCTTCTCAAAAGTATTTAAATACTCTCAAATCATGACGCATTGGACGTTTAAAATTACGCAAAAAGTATTTACTATTTGGAAATATATTTTTTTGAAGAACTAAAGGTAATTAAATACCTTGAGAGTATTTAAATATATTGAGAGTATTTAACTAGGTTTATTTCTTAAAAAATATATTTCTAACTAGTAAATACTTTTTGCGTAATTTTAAACATTCTATAAGTCATCATTTGAGCTATTCTGGCATTAGGCATTAGACGTTGGAATTCCCACTATGAGTCTGTAATCCAAATTTAGCAAAAAAAAAGAAAAAAATACTTATTTTATATGAAAGCTTTCAATTAAACCATATTCCTTGAATAAAACTGAAGTCGAGTATTTAACAGAATCCGCTAAACTTTCCAAGCCACTGGTTTTAGCATTAGATTTGTGATACCAACAATCGCCAGTATGAAAATTAATCTGGAAAAACTAAAAACATAAAATCTCAAGTATTTTTCTTCCTCAATTATAAAAATGTAACCATACTTGCTAAATTTGAAGGACAACGACTTTGTATTTGAACTAAAAATTTTAAATTGACATTTAAATTAATTATTAGCTGAAGGCCTACAACTTAGCGTACGGATAGTGTGTTTTTTACCACGCTGTATGTTTATTGTTTTATTTGTTTTGTGTTATGGCAAAGATTTAGAAAAACAGTTATATGAAAACCAAAAATTAAAAAATGCGTTTATATTGTTTTAAATTTATATTTGTTTAACTATGGATTTACTTCTTTGTTAATATTTAATATAAGTAATTTTATCAAAAAAATTATTTCCTGGATTTTAAGATTTTTTGCCGAAATATAGCATCAAAACTATACATTCACCACAAACCAATATACATTTTCTTGTGGGTTTTTAATGATTTATGTAACATGTGAATAAATGAAAATGAAATCAAGGTTGCTTTGAAAAAAGTAATGTGCTCTATTACCACTGATGCTTTCAATATAAATATGACAGTTATTAATTATTATAATAGTATAAGTGTCAAGTTGTTTACATTATCAAATTTTAAATTGCACATGCAGTTCTTATAACTTAATACGTAATTATTGATGTAGCAGATGCAACATTGTTCAAGTGTTGGTTTTTATGTTAAATCCCAAATAAAATTTTGACATGACAGGCGGTGACAGTTATGCAATGGTTTAGGTTATACATGTGTATTTCATTCTAGAACATCAATATAATGTGAATTAATAATCGACATAAGTTTCAATTTTCAAAGCCAAGCTTGATTTCACTTTCGTTTGCTCACATGTTACCATGCTTATTAAGTTATGCCATCTTTACTACTTGGGTTACTACAATTATTAGGGATGTCGGCGGGTACCCGGGTCGACCCGGGTAATAGTCAACCCGGGTATATTTTCAGGACCCGGGTACCCGACTAGTAAATTATGTAATGCACAAAAACTCAGCCTTTTTCGGAGAAGATAATAAAAACTTAAAAAGAATAGGAATAAGTTCTAGAAAAACACAATGCAGTAATAACAAGAATCAACCCATCCCATACCACAGAATGTTGATTATTGTTTCATGTAAGGCAATAAATCCGCTTCACAGAAATATTCAACCCGTCAATAGCACCATTATATCGCATCAGTATTGGTTGAACTAACATAAACATCATCTGTGTGATGATGCTGCTACCAATTTCGCATAAAAAGTCACGTACTTGAATTTGATAACACTTAGAAGTCTGAAAATATTTAGGACAGACGACTTGCAGTTTGAATTGGCGAGTAGGTACTATTTCAAATTAGTTCACTTGAAAACTCGCGGCATTAAAATGCTTAGAGCATAGAGTTTGAACATTGTATGAAACTATAAAAGTACAAACAAATACGAAAACAATGTCATAAAAAAATCGCCTGTATGAAAATATTTTCATTCGCCAGAAAATAATAATGCAAAATGTAAATTCTTCGGGTACCCGAGGGTACCCGGGTACTGCTTTCGGGTACCCGGGTTTGATTTTAGACCGGGTACGACATCCCTAACAATTATTACTAAGTATTTGAATGAAAGGCAATTATGAACTTTAAATTTGAAAAATTGTTTAACTGCTAAAAAGTTTATAAATACTGCATTACTATATAAATACGTACTTCACAGTTTTTTTACATTTTAGTTTTACCTCAAAACTAGAAGAAGTATTAAATACTTTTAAAATATTTAAATACTTAATAAATATTTAAATACTTTTCAAGTATTTAATTACTTCTATAAAAGTATTTACCTATTAAATATTATAGGTATGTATTTATTATTTAACTACTTTTTGGTCATAAAAAAGTATTTATCTACTTTGCGTTTGTACTGAGGCTATTACGATACGCATTTGCGTATCGTAATAGACACAAAGCGATGCTATAATAAAAATACTAAAAATTTTCATATTCTTGCTTAAAAAAGTGGCAAAATAGATAAAATACTGTATGATACCTCGTTTATAAGGCATTTTGTAGCACTTACTCCTAAATCCGTGCGTGCTACAAAATGCTTCTTATAAAACTCGTATCATAATATACTATTAGTATTTAAATAAATTTGATTTTCATAAAGTATTTAGCATTTAGTAATTAAATACTTTTTCAAAGTATTTTGCCCAGCTCTGCCCCTTAAGATGTTTTATTTCAAGAGATAACAAACAAACGTCATTAAAATAATTATCTAAACACTTGGTTTCTCAACAAAAAAAAGATAAAACAAGTTTAGAAAGCAAAAATCCAGCCACTATTCGAAACTAGAAATGATAAATACGGAAAAACAAAAAAAATGAGGAGAAAATAAAATCTGAAAAGCGATTGAATTTAGGGATACCAAATAAAATGTCAGAAGAAAGTTCATTAAAAGTACTTTTCAAAAATACGGGAATATACAGGGTGTTCCATTTAAATAAATCGAAATAATTATATTTTCTGATTATAAGTTAGTTCCCTATACAGCTTCAATACTCAGAGCCGGAAAGGAGAACTATTTTAAATTTAATGTAATTATAATTATGTATAGGATTTTGGTGTATTGTTTTTTTTAAATCTGACTTTATTTGACCTTGGAATTAATTTATTCCTGCATTTATCGTTTTTGTGTTTATTATTTCTTGACTGACTGCATTTATATTTTCTAAACCTGATTTTGTGTTTTTTTTTAGAGCTCAAGTGTTATCATTATTTTAATGACATTTGCTTGTTATCCCTTGAAATAAAGCATCCTAAAGGGCTTAAATTGTTTTTATGTTCAAACACGCATATCTGAAAAACCGTTGAATTTAGACGTATGAAGTAACATATCAAAAGAAAGCTCATTGAAAGGGCTTTTCAAAAATATAAAAATATACAGGGCGTTCTATTTGAAAAAAAATATATTAAATTTGTAAATATTGAGCACCCAGCTCCACCATTTTACACTTGAAAGGTAGTTCACAAAAATCATATTTTTTTGGTAACGTCTCGCTTAGTTTTCTGTTGCTTACTGCAGCCGCCTGAAGTTCAGCATTTTTTGCATAAAATCGTTAATATCTCTAAAACAGTTGACGTTAGGTCCATACAACTGTATATCAAAATAATGAGTATTTCAGTGCAAACATTTTAAGCTGCCCAAATATAGGGCATTCCATTAAAAAAAAACTATGTTTGATTGGCCACTTTTTTGAGCCACCCTGCATTATCAAAAATATTTTAGCAATGTGCACCACCTTCATACCTACAACTTTTACATACATAATATTCATGCAACTCGCATAGTTTTAGATATATCTTCCACCCCCGCGCATTGTTGTCGGACCCTGTATATAAGAAACCAAATATTTATCTTCAACTAGTTTTATATATAATGTCCTAATTAGGGGAATTACATATTCGCAAAAATACTCGTAAATACATTGAATACTAACGAGTATTAACAAAAAAAAAAGTACTTGTGAGTGCTTTGAACTGAGTACTTACAGTACAAATTTTAAAAAGTATTGAGTACTTGCCTAAGACTGCTATTAGATAATGTTTCAGTTTTGAACACAACAACGAATTAAATACTGTAATTATATATTATAAATACTATATTGTATGTACAACTAGTGTTGAAAATACCACTTTTCACACGAGTGGGGGAATTTGATGACCATGAGCCACAGCCGAGTGTCATAAAGCCCCAGAAGTGTGAAAAGTGCTTTTCACACGTGTTGTACATTATACTTTTTCTATGACTGCAAGCTGTCGCCTAGATTTCAAATACGCACGTGAAATTCAGTGTGCGACATCGATGTCGTTTTGTAAAAGTAACTCCCTAACCGCAAACTATTTCCACTTCATGGAGATGATTATGATTCACGATTAAGAGTATCTCAATTCATTATTATTAAGGGTAAACATTTTTTACATTTGAAATACAGTTTATTATCGCGAGTCCAATTCACAAGTACATGTAGATCATTTTGCAGCATCTCAGCATCGGTTCGATTACGTAGTTTTGAAAATGTCCAGTTCATCTGCAGATAATGCTGTATTTATATGTGTATGGTTATACCGTTAAAAAAATTAAAACAAAACAGGCCCTAAGTAGCTACCCTGTGGAACTCCAGATAACAATTTGTATTTTTTGAATTGAAGTTAACATACTGCAATCTATTTTGTAAATATGGTATGCAAAGTGACACTATGGGCATTGATACATTTAAGTGGAAAACAAGAAATTGACAAGTCAGTTTCTGAACTTTGCCATTTCAGTCGCAACTATAAATAGATATTTTAACACATGTAATGTTGTAAGGTACGCTAATAATTATATTGTGATATTACATAATAAGTATAAATATACAATTTTTGCTTTTGTATTTGCAAACAACTACTATTGCCAATCACTGAATAAATACGTTTATTACAACTTTAAATTTTTTAAGTTGAATATTCCTGTAACTATTACTATTTTACTAATATTTTTAGTTCACATCGCCTTTTGAATTCATATTATAAAAACTAAAATTGCGAACGCATCTACTTTACAGTAAAAAAAAAACAAAATCGCTTATATCGTTAGGATTTGATAACACTGAAACGTTTGTTCAAACTATAGATAAATACTGTCATGGCGTCAGCAATATTTGTACCTACAATAATTATGAGAATAAATGCTTTAATATCAAAGGATTGAAAAATCAGACTATATAAGATCAAAACAATGAAATAATGTCTGCAACAAGCTTTAGGCCACCATCGAATATGGAAACATCGTATTTTTGTTTAAATTAAACATAGTGCTTGTTACTTTAATGTAATTTAGTATAAAAAAATAAATAATATTCATTCCCCAAATCACAGTTCTAATATACTACAAGTAAATCAGTCCAACTTTTGACAGCTCTAACGTAAGACATAACATAAAGCCGGCTGTAGACGCTAGTGTTTCATGAGCTCCCACGATCTTTTTTTATCCGGAAGGATTTAAACTTAGGTTTATTGAATATTACTCCACGATGCCTCAAATATTTTTAGCCTCAGCGCGCTAGGCGGTTTTTATTAGTTGCATAAAATCTACATATTGGTTACTTGCTACACCTGCGCAAGAATAATTACGCATACAATGCGAGGGTTAATAATCAGTGGCACCCAAAACGGGACGTTTTATTTATATTAATTTCGGTTTGTTTATAACACCGAATCTCAAGGCAATACGGATGGAATTGCGTTACATAACGTTAATTGAAAAATCGCTGCGATCAGACAATTAATTTATAATGGACACAGCTGGGCACCTAGACAAAGACCAAAGGTAGCAACCCACGGAACAAAAGTTTGCGACTGCAGTTCCCAACAGGTCAACATTAAACAATTCACCTTGAGTTCCTCGTTGCAAAATTCAATAATTCGCGTGGTTTGCGCACGGAGATTAGCATGATTAAAACAATTAACCTCATACGGAAGCGGAGCGGCAACACGCAGCTGCACTGCCGATACCGCCGGCCACTCGTTGCAATTGTTTAAAATCAATTGTTTTAAAAAAATCGCAGCCTACTCAGCCCGGCCCGTTGATGGCCGACGGGCAAGTCCTGACGCGATTTTTGAAACACATAGGGCCACCACTCCTACGCCAATCAATTGCGCTAATTATTTTCACGCAGTTTGTAACCCACACATAAAAAACCATTCGTTATCGCACGCCACTCTCACTCGCCATAACACCGCGATTTGACTGCTCCACAGTGTTGCCACACGTCGGCAAGCGAAGTCCGTACCTGCGCACTCCGGCAAAATTGTGAAAAAATTTTTGTTTCAATTGTTTTGTAATATGGAAATTACGTAAAAGGCTTTTGTCACTATTCATGGGATTTTGTCACACTAAAAGCATTCGATAATAACGGCCACAATCAAACCCACGCCGAATTTTTGGCAAAAGTTAGAGTAAGAGATTTATCTGCTAGGCTGGTGGTGATAAACAATGATAAAAATTATATTTACAAAAACTGGAAATCAAAATTCAATTGCCCGTCATATTAAAACCTGAAAATCTTTATAATAAGCACTCGAGTTATGCATTATTTAAAAAATATACAGGGTGTTTCAGAACTATGAGATCAAACTACTAGGGGTATTCAGTGCGACGGTAGTAGATATTTGAGTATAAGAAACCATGTCCGGAAATGTCTCCCTGAGGCACTGGGACTCAACACGTTTAAAAACAAAATGTGTTTCAATTACTCAAATGTCAACGATAACGTACAGCAAGTTTGTAACAATTCATCCGTTCTTATGGACTTCACCAATCCAAGAATTGGCGTATATGCATCTGGCATATGGAGCAACGCAATGCATTCAAATGTTTTAAACTGTCTTAACGTGTCATAGAGTCCCAGTGCCCCAGGGAGCCATTTCCAGACATAGGTTCCTATACTCAAATGTCTTCTACCGTCGCATCGCACTGAATACCCCCTAGTAGTTTGATCCCATAGTTCTGAAACACCCTGTATGTTTATGGCAATTTTTGACAGCTATCTACAAATGATAATTACAGGAGAAAATAATTTAAGAGAGGAAATCTACGTGCCAGGTTTTCAAAAATTGTGTGAATTTGTTTCGTTCTAGTCGCTTGACGGTTTGTGCTGGGATCTTTCTACTCATAAACTATAACATCACTCACTAAAGCGTAGGTCACATGGTTACTTTGATACATCAAATTTGTTTGTCAAACTTCAATGATGACGTATTTGTGACATCACCAATCGTGTTTGTCACACACCTCTAATACAGGACATGCTCTAATTTCCGTGCAACTGTTTGATGTGATTCTGCGCAGTGAGTCGGCTTATGAAATTGTATTTGTGACTATATTTAAAATCTTCAAATTTCAATTCTTTGTGTACCACTCGTTCTTGATCATGCCATTGTAATCACTTACTGGTCCATACTTTCCTAAATTTTCACTCTTTCTTATTATACAACGCTAAATCTAAACATACCAATGAAAGGATGATGACTTGTTCGTCCACTTTTTAACAAAAATACACATTAGCAATTACAAAGTTGCGCCTTGAAAGCAGACCATAACCTCACTAATAACAGCTGATTCAAACAGTTGCATACAGCAAGTTTGATAGTGTAACCACCCAGTTTGATAGAATGAACCAAACATTGTTCTATGACGTCACGGAATATGTCTGACAAACAAATTTGATGCAACAAAATGATCGTACGACCTGTGCTTAATGGAGGGGGTGATCAGAAGGATCTATAATTGCGGGGAAAAATAATATATCTTATGTAAATTGTTTTCCTTAGTTCTTAAGGTGAAAATTACTGTACATCTGTGCACGGGCAGATAGAGTTGGTGAAATGCAGGGGCCGTAAACCGCGGCACATACATCCACATTATGTGGACACCAAATAAAGAAAACGAAAATTATATAGTATGAGCAAAAAGAAAGTTCATCAAAGATGTCTCTGGAATTTTGAAGTCGTGTATTATAACACCAGAAAATTAAACCTAATATTTGTCACCAACTTCGTATAGACAGTGGTTGGCAGTAGCTCATATCGCAACGTGATTATAACCGTGATCAAGACTTCGCCTAATAAATGTAATGGTAATATTTCTAAAGCCTGCAGAAGGACACGAAGAAGAAAATCATAACCTCGCTTTGTAATGAATGTTAAATGACAGCTTTCTATTTTCTGGTATTATAATACACATGACTTCAAAATTCCAAAGGCACCCTTGATGCTCATACGATACTAAAAGGCTTGAAATAATGTCACGTCTATTGAACATTAAAGATATTCTATATTTATGGTGTTACAAATTATTGTCAAAATACTCAATTGCATGCACATTACTAAAGATTGATTTTATGGTCGTCGGGCTGTCAAAATTTACAATCGACAATATTATTGTGACCGCAGGCGTCATATAGCTGCCTAAAAAATTTGTTGAGTCATATTTTGCAACAGTGGCATGCATGAAAAGTCAAAGTTCAATTGTTTTCATATTTTATGCCATAACACTGGCATAAATTTAATTCTACAGTTTCTTCGCTAAATGGGGACTTCATGTCTGTTTTACAAGTATATTTTGTTGTCGTAATTTCCATCAACACTAGTATAGGCGAGTTGTTACAGTTATACTTCATTTATTTTTGATAAATAGGACCCTTCGTTTTCAAGAACACTGTCATAAGTTGTCGAGTGTAATAATAATATTTTTTATTCTTATAAGTACTAATCATAGACATAGCAATGCCATGTACGAGCCACACTATCAATATTACATATACCTAGATAAGAAATGTTATACCAATATCGATTCCTGTGGTACTCCTTGTTTAATAATAATTTTTTCATAGCACCTATTTGTTATTTGTCAATAACAAAACTGTCAACCAGACTGAAAAGTTCCCATAAAAGCCATGGTTGTTATACATTTAACAGAGTAGGTCGTTAATGAATAACAGAACTGTAACATTTTACCAATATTTATTCAACACTGGCAATGCTGAAATGTATTGTTGGTGACACTGTAAGTCTAAACCTACCTGTTAACCTCGAATTTGACATAAACTTACAGTGTCACCAACAATACATTTCAGTATTGCCAAACGTCATTTTCTTCCATAGGCAAGACCTTGGATTCCAAAATCATCTCATTTTTCTAACAACAAATGTGGTTTACCACATCAAATGCTTTTTTATCTGCAATAAATATGCAACACTATACATATATGGCTCTGTGGATTTACCTTTATAAAAGCTAAATTGGCCATCCGTGTAAGAACGTTGTTTTTATTCTTGTTAACATAGAATTTTGGGCTTAGACCGCGTAGTCTTTGTGAATAAACACCCAGCATATTCTAGCTTAATGTGCCTTGCACCTTGTGAACTCGAGCAAGGATCCACGCGATGGCCATGCTCTTTGGTGGCTCGTATTGTTTGAGTATTTTGAGAACGAGGATACTTAAGCAGATTTGACCTTGTTGCTGTTTGTGCACCCATACTGACTAACGTTTCGCAAGACCTTGCAACTTGCATAATCAGAGTGCAAGTCGTACTAAGAACTGAAGGTTGGCGTGGAGCTATTTATAGTCCTCTATGCCAGCTGCTCGGAGCGACGTAATGCTGATTGGTCGTTCACGTGCAGCGTAATCCGTGGGGCGTAGCCATATGACGCACAGTGGTTGTAATGCTTTAGAGCATCTTACTAAGCTTTAACCCATCTTCCCTATTTATATTATTTGGATGTTTTTCGATTTCTATAGCTTCACGTATCACTCATGAGATGTAGTGAGGTATTCTGGCGTGCTCAAATTCTAAGGTGTGCCCATTTGTAAATGTATGCTCAGCTACGGCTACTACGCAGTCTAAGCCGAAAGTCTGTGTTAACAAGAATAATTCGAGTAACTGCGAAAGCCTCAAATATTATATAACGTTGTTTTTGTCTACGAGAGATATTATTCAACGTTAAAATAAAACCACTTTATTATTTACATCTTTAAAACAGTTACATTTAACATAAGAATATATTTTCAGCAACACTGACACATCATCAGAAATCATTTACACATTTCCGGCAATAAAGACATAGGTAGATATGTACTAAAATAAACAATGAATTGCTTTTTATTTAAAGGACCGGTGAAAGAATCAACTATTGCCGATATGTCTCGAGCTTCATTTCTGAAATAGCAGTATTTGCTATTAACATCTTATGGTACTGTCGCAGCTAATTTGAGGATGCAGATTTACTTTCGGTAGTATTATAGCAAAAGATGGCGATTACTTGTAAGTTGAAACCGTAAGTCTATTTTGTATTTTCTTATTGTTACGTTTTTACGTTTCGGGCTATTTAAGAATTATACGACGCTTCTTGTATAAAACATTTATTTAATACGATTAATTACGATTTATCTTAACTATTTAGAAACACAAGAATTATCAAGGCAGATAATCTCTGAAACTTCTTTGTGGCGTGAATTCATAATTCATATTTTTATATGGGTATTTCGCCACTCTGCAAATTAAAATATTAAATAACGAAAATATTAACAACGAACGTTTCGAGGGACAATCTGCCCTCGTTATCAACGAATAACAATTAAAACTAACAAGAACTTATCTTTTTTTCTTCACTGGAAGGAAAAACGACCAACCTCCAATGAATTTTCTGACACTGAAGATATTGCTCAAAGAACCGACAATTTAAGCCTGGGACACAGATGGCTCTAATTGGAAACGACGAAGATATATTGGAAAACGAATACAATACATATTGGAGAGACAAAGAAGAAAGGTAAAGGTACCAGAGATTATAGAGACTACATAACTGCATACGGTTTAAAGGATAAACGCTTAAGAGCTAAGGAAGATACAGCAATTTTAGTTCACCATAAACATAAGCATAAAATTGAAGATATCACCTACACAAATGAAAGAATTATTGTAATTACAATGAAAGTAGGCGGACAACAACTACACATAATAGAGGCATACGCCCAAGATGTAATTAAGCTACAACAAGAAAAGAGGGATTCAATGAAACTCTCCAGAAATAGGTAGATGATATACCTTGTAACGGACCAATTCGTGTGACCTCTATATAGGCATTTCATATCTTTTTATTACATCCTGTTAGCAATAAACCTTAACCGTGTTCCTTATATTTCTCATTATGTATTAATTAAGTAGTTACACAGTATAAGTAGTTACGCACTATAAGTGGCTACGCACTATAAGTGTATCAGACGTGCGGGAGTGAATGTGCGAATGCAGCCAATTCCAGGCAGCGGAGTTAAAAATAGAACGGCAACTATGTGGGTTCTTTTTACCGCGAAGTCAGTCGCAAGCAGGCAGGCGACTCATAAATGTGCGTGCCAATTAACCAAGGTACGAAAGTGCTAATAACGGCACCAGAAGTGCCCCGAATAGTGAGTTGTTGGCTTGCATTATTCGCCGCCGACACAAAGACGTTCCTGAGTGGGAACACAGACTACGAAGGCATCAAACTACTTGGGCCGCATCACCAAACGTTGCTACATTTGCCATAGAAGGAAGCTGTTGTTTTAACACCCTAGAAGCGCCGTTCTGGGGAGCAATCGAATGCAAGGTTAGTTTCTATTTAGAATCGCAATACGAAGTGAGATATTATTGCGACATCTTGGGCAACCGATTCAATAAAGGATTTCGTGCCTTAGATAACGGGGTTTACCTACAACCAGTACGAAGTTATGTCGTCATTCGCTAATGCAGCGCGTTGGCTTGAATTGAACGCGTAGCTTGGCGCCTCCACTGAATCACGCATGCTTCGCACGCGTATAACGTATGCGTTCGCTGAATTCCAGAACAGCAACAAGCGCATTTCAAGAATGGAAAGCTTCGCCTAGTTCATTTGTGCGCGGAATTCAAATACATTTCGTGCTATAGATGTTTGATTTTGCGTCTACAATTGAACATTAACGCACTATTTAAGGTGTTTTCATGCCTGTAGCGTACAGTCTTTTTATATGAGTATTGTGTAGCCTTACATGTATTTTTATGCAATAACGCGAGTAGAAACAGCTGTCGCTCATAGATAATTAAAGTATTGTTGACAGCTTCACTGTATGTTTGGACGCCATTCATTCTTGTTGCTTTATGTACATGTATTTTTTTGTATGTGTGTTTTTCTTACAGATTATATATCTTTTTATGTAAACTGTTGGGTTTTTATTGCTGGCAGTTTTTGCATGCATAATTTCAGCATTCCAGGTGACAACGAGCAACTCTAAAACAATATTAGCTTTCCTTTAGCCGCACTGACGATGTTAACAGAGTCTTATATCTCTACAACTGATTAATCTAGCGAACGCAGCTGCATTTCAACCTACCCCTAGAAAATTACATTAGAATATTAGACAATTTAAATTCACGTGTAGGGCACAGAATAATACCCGGAATTAAACAGAGACACGATAAGAACGTTATCAACAATAATGGCAAACTGCTAGTAAATTTTTCTTCAAAAAATAGCCTCAGAATATAAACAACACTTACGATGAGCATCCACGGAAATTTAAATATACGTGGGAAAATAGTCGAGAACTCTAAACTTTGCAAACGTGGCAAGTGCTCACAAACTGCCCAACTGCAAATTAAGGCTAATATTAACTCATAAAAATAAATAAGAAACAATAGAGACAAAATAAAAATGAAACACTGAATGTCTGGGAGAAGAAAATACAAAAATCTTATATGCAAGTAGACTACGAAAAGCGATAACAAAAGTAACAAGATAGAGATAAAAACAATGTAGAAAAAGCTTGAAGCAAATTAAAAACAAACATACAAAAAGCGGCTGAAGAAGTGTGCAGAAAGAGGGAAACACGCGAAATAATACAGTACACGACACTGTGGTTTAAATCAGAAATAGAACTGTTAAGTGAAGAAAAGAAAAGAGCATACATAATATGAAAAACATCACAAAAACAAGAAGATCTGGATGCATACAAATAAGAAATAAAAATAACACTGTAAGTCTATGTCAATTTCGAGGTTAGCAGGTTAGGTTCTGCGTCAGTTTTGGTGCCACCAACATAAACAGTGCCAACTTAAGAAAAAATCAACCATTTATGGTCACCCGTTAAAAAAGGGTTTAAAAAAGTATAGACTACAAAAAGTGAAGTGAGTGAACTATACCATAACAATAAAATTATCAAAGAAGGATAGCAGCGTTAGTTTTCATGTGATGCTTTAATTGATCGGCCTCAAAATTTATATCTTTGTTTCTAATATAAATTCGGATATCCCAGTGATTTTTGGTTAAAATGGGGTAATCGCAAGTGGTACTTTACTCTCATAATTTTTTTTTCATTTTCCATGAAAACTATGTAATTGTGTTCTTGATGCAGTGTAGCTTTTTACATCAATATATGTTGGTATTTGAAACGGACCAATTCGTGCCACCTATAATTATGTATTTTATTTTCATTATATGCTAATTAGCAATGAAGCCTTACAGTACGTGTTCTTGTACTTATGTACGTAGGTTGTTAATATAGAGTGATATTTAATGTATAGGTAGGTAATAACCATAGTGTACCGCGCTGCAAATACGTGATAAAATGGGTCGACGGTGCCTTTTCGTTCGCGGGAATAACCGGCCGATAACATGAATCAGCACTGGACGCCTGCAAGAAGGCATTCGGACACAAGTGCTTGAAGCAGGCGAATCAACGGGTTCGCGCCATTAGAGGTGGGCAATCCGATTCATTTTTGGGAGTCGATTCTTACGATTCAATCAATCAACATGAACCGATTCATTCGATTCGTTCATTTGAACGATTCAGTTTCGTTCGGTTGGGTCCCACTGAATTTTAGATTTTGCACCGAGCGCATTTGTATTCTTGAAACCAGACGCTATGTATCATTAACCTTCCATACTATATTTGCTGTGCTTGCTGAAATGCGCGTGGCGCTTGGACAGTTATCAGTTTAATTGCATTGCAGTTGCAGGTATTACTTATGAAACAGTGACACCAACCAAGTTTAAGATTCGGTTTCGTTTAGTTCGTCCCGTTCGCGTTCGGGTTTCAATTTTTGAATCGCGCATTACGTCGTACGATCAAAATCTAATACAAACGACGAACGGAGACGAGAAGAAACCGATTCATACGATTCACGATTCTTTATTCAGATTTAAATCACGCTGCGCAGCGTCGTACAACACGTAACTTCGAATTAATTGAACGACGAATCGAGACAGGAAAGAACCGATTCATACGATTCTTTGGTCGGAGTAGTTCAAATGAACGATTCGTTCATGAATCGCCCCACGTCTACGCGCCATAACGAGCGAACAAAACAAAGCTACAAGACCTGCGAACAACGCGGGCCAATTTGGTTCGTTCATAGCAGTACCTGGAAGAAGCTAGCGACTACCAAAGCTACAGGGGCTGGCAGCGTCTCCGAGCTACGAGATGAACCACCAGGTTAGTGCAGTGTGTGAATTGCGAATTGGCCAATTATTGCTGACATAAATCATTGCGCAATACTCAGCGAATGTGTTGTCACGGATTGATAAGAGAAAATCACCGTACGACGGCACGTTAATTTGCGGCGTGTGCATTTCGAGGCGTGAATCATCACGCGCCCGCGGTAAAACAAGAATAGACAGCGTCGAGTATCAACTGTTTCGGGGTGTGTTAAATTAACTTTGTCAACGTTATCAAACGTTTGCGGTTTATTATAGGGTACTCTATGTTGCGTAGCTTATACGTATGTTGTGTATTTATTTTTATGTATCTTTTCTTTGTGTGTTCCTAATTATTTACAGATTATATGTATTAAATGTAAATTATCGGGATTTTTATTGCCATTCATGTGTACGTTGGTGAGTACCTTTCAGTTGGTCTCGAATAACATTAGCTTTCCCTTAGCTGCACTGGGAGCCAAAAAGAGAGTCTCATAAGCATAACGACTGAATCAGCTAGCGAACCCAGGGCAAATTAAAGTAATAATTCAGTAAGTGTAGGTAGGTAACAGAGAAGCCGTAGTAATATTTACAAGCAGCAAAACAAAGTCATGCTCTTTATGAATGTATTAAAAAATCACAGCTTTGATTTCTGTACAAATAATTTGGAAAAAAAATCTGTATTTACATTGAGTTTTTTAAATTTTACTGAGAAAATTCCCCATCAACTATGATTTTTTTGTAAATTTGTAAAGGGAAATAAAAAGGGAATGCGAATTGACGAAAACACTTGTACTTACCCGTGTTATTAAAAAATACAAGATTGCGGCATTGCAAACATAATGTGCCGTGGAAAAAAACAATTGATTGCACAGAACGGTAAAGAATTTGGTCGCATTAACGTTTTGTAATGAACTTCCTTTGCTATAATGTATGGCATCAAAAATATATACAAATATCTTACGTGCTGCTTCACCCTGTATATTTTTTATACAGGGTGTTTCCTAAGTACGTGTAGAAAATTGACTGGCATGTTCCTTAGCTTATTCTAAGACAAAAAGTTCCTATTAACATGAGTCCGCAAGTTTTTCGTTGTCGAAATACAGGGTGTTAAATTGGAGAGAAAAACTTGTAGGTTTTGTTAACTTTTGAAAACGTACTGGAATATTAATCACAAACTTGGTGTGTGTACACGGTGTACCATTTTCGATGATATTACGGGGTATCTCACTTACGAGTACAGACAGAGAGTTGAGGTTTTCGCAATACTTTGCTAGTTTTTTGTGAAAAGAAAGATGGTATAAACAAAATTTTTATAGCCCGCTTCGTTTCTGAGATACAGGGCGAAACTGAAAATATTGCATTTTGAGACCCCCGTCGTATCTCCGTTATCCTTTAACATATCGCAAAGCTAAAAACTTGCTCTTATACAGTTTTTTACGTAGCATCCAGTAACGTAGTCAGATTTTTGCTATGAGCTGTCCATTTTACTTTCGTTTTATTGGCAATTTTATAAGCTTTACAAAAATATATGCAGGGTGTCCCGTTAAAAAAACTTAAGTTTGATTTATAGCTAAAAATTGACAGCTCACAGCTAAAATCTGACTACGCCAATGGATTCTACGTAAAAAACTGTATAAGAGCCAGTTTTTAACTTGGCGATTATGTTAAAGGATAACGGAGATACGAGGGGGGTCCCAAAATGCAATATTTTCAATTTCGCCCTGTATCTCAGAAACGAAGCGGGTTATGAAAATTTTGTTTATATAATCTTTCTTTGCACAAAAAAGTAGCAAAGTACTGCGAAAACCTCAACTCTCTATCTTTACTCGTAAGTGAGATACCCCGTAATATAATCGAAAATGGGACACCCTGTACATACGGCGCCAAACACATTTTTTTGTGTCGGTAAACCATCTTTCAAATCACCAGTGGCGTGCGTATGCGTCCACTTTGTACGACTGAATAAGAAAAAGAAGACGCTACTGATTTTTCAGTTTGTTGAATTCCTTGCTTTTTTTGTAAAAATTAGAAAAATGAAACCAGGTACTGCCAAATTTATTTGTTTATTGAAACATCAATATATCAAATTAAGAGAAAACCAAGTTTTCGGAAAATACGTAAATCAAAGAAATTGTTGGAAATAACCACCTTTCGACATGATGCACGTCTTATTGAATTACGTACACGATCAAAAACACCTGGTATAATAAAAAAATGGCAGAACTTGTTTACACTTTTCTAATTTTTACAAATTAGAATTAACATTCCAACGCGTTTTGATAAATTGAAATAAATTACGATTTTTTCTCCAGTCGAGAACAAGTACTACATGTACTTAAGAAACATCCTGTATATTACCGCAAAAATGCGATTATTTACAAAATACTCAAACCTGAAAATAGTTCTGTAGTGAAAGAGCAGCTTTGTGATAAATTTACGGGGCCGCATCTGACCTTGCATCTCTGCATTTATGTGCGATAAGAAAGATTTCAACGGTGCACCGCATATTTGGTCAAATTTGATACAGTACGATAATTACCGTGCGTACGGCAACACTGTTTCCAGCTTATATCCCCCACATCAGCCGTTCCAAAAAGTTTTCCCGGCATTTAAAACGCACAATTACCTTTAATCTCGTCGTACTCCGTCTCAAGCAAAGACGCAATATCCGGGAACTCCTCCAGTTGCCTGCAGCGGGCCAGAGCTACCGAATGGGGGTCGGGGATGTGGTTGTGGGGCATGTTCACGCTGGGGGGCCCATTTCCCGTCGAAATACTGCCCTAAAATCAGTTATGCAGTGAATAAACGCAATTTCGGGGTGCACTTTAAATTTGCTTATAATGACCTTGGTTATAACGTATAAACAAATGACAAGCTGTGGGGACGTGGTGCTATTAAAAGGAGCCTTTTTAAAGTAACTTACTTTGCAATGTAAACTTCGTTGCGTGCAGCGCCAGCGAATCCCTCCACCTTGTCGTTTTTTGTGGACGGTGTACATGTACCCCCGGTGGATAATTTTCATGCCTCCCTTATTCGAACGGATGATTTCCACGTTATCATTCATCGCGCCCGGAACGGCGACGCGCAGCGGACGGTCCGAACTGTTTGGTACCACAGGCGCTAAGCAAAGGTCCTAAATATAGCAGATTTTGCCGATCGATACGTTACCATTTTCGTTTGCACTCATTATTTTTAGATTTAATTCGCTTTAGGCCTCCACAGCCCGAGGAAATGACAAAGCCAGCCCCCAACAATGCCAAAAACTCACCCGGCCGTATTTTTTTGCAAGGAAACTTCCCTTGTGCGACGTTTCGAAAATGGGACCGTCTGCTCGCTAAAACGGAACTGGAATACTTTGTCTATGGTCCTTGTGAAAACGTAGTCCCGAATTAAACGGCCTGGAATGAGGTGCATTTTCGTAGGCGCACCGAGAGAGCTTTTCATGTCCAATTTGCTGGACGCAAAACCGGCATTAGCGGTGAATTTCTATTTTTTTAATGTAATAATTGCTATTGCGCCTCGTATCCGCCCGCTAAGCCCTTTATTGCGTGTACAAACAAGTCCATTTAGGCAAAGCCCCCCATCCTTGTGTAAATTTCAAGTCCACCAGGAGAGAAATTAAACTTTGCCGGCGAATTTTGCGAAAAGTTGTCTTTTCAAATTATGCTCCCGAATCTAGGGATTTTTACTTCTCGCAGTTGGCAGCGCCTGGTTTCATAATACGTCAAATGGCTTAACCTAAAAAATAAACAGTGCGGAGTACCACAAAGTTTGGGTTTTACTTTAAGTTCCGATTTAATTTTAGCATGGAAGACAACGTCGCCCAGGCCTTACAGCAGGAGCTGCTCGGCATAAGGCATCTGTTGTGGGGGCCTGACATTAAGCAGGAGATATTTAAAAGGTGGTCTCAGGGTAGGGCATTGCTGCAGGAGCGTCTGGTGCGACTGTTTACGTGAATTCTGTTGCAGGGTTCTACTTCAGTACAAACGAGCAGAGTGCGCTAGAGCAAGCCGAGGGGGGACCATGTGCAATAATTGCTCCTATTCAGGCTTTCATACTAAAGAAGTTCCTGTCGGACTTTAACGGGCTGTCGTTTAGATACTCCGTATGTGCTTTTGTTAGTGTGAAATGTGGATATAATGTGTGCTTTTGCAGGTAACGGAAGACGATCAGCAAGCCGTGCTGGTTCAAGCTCTCTGTGAGATCTTGCAGCAATGCAGTGCCGGGAAGTACCACATTATTTATTTGAAAAACAATGCGGACACAGATAGTGGTTGTTCCTCGGTTATAAACGGTGATAATTCCAAATCTGAACTAACTGAGGGTGACTTAGCTGCTTTTAATGATATAGTAGATGCGGACGCCAAAATGTTCCACGATAATTTAATGGTCCACATATATCCATTAATAGCAGACGTAGAAAAGTATTATAGAGAAAATATTAATTCACTTAAGGCTCAGTATGGTGTTCTACTGTTTTTATATTCTGTGATAGCAACAAAGGTAGGTTTTTAGGTAAACCATAATTTACAACTTTTTTTCTTGAGCGCTGCTGTATGTGTGAGAGTCCTATTACATTTCCATTTGTTTGGAGCAGTAAAATTGCACTAATATAATTTTAGGTAGGGTTGCCACTCGTCCGGTGTTCGGTTTTTGAACCAAATGTATAAGTTTGATGATATAAAAAGCGTGCATATCAACTGTTTCACAATATATCTATTTCATCGTGATTTATGATTTATTTTAATGAAAATACCATGTAGTGTTATACCACGTTATACTCTTCTACAAAGAACGAATAGACGCGAAAGGCAACGGTCGTGTTTGAGCAATCCAGTGCATGTATAGCCAAAACCGCGTAAAGAATAAGGCCGCAGCTCTTAGGCATGACGTCAGTACAGAAAGGTAGCCCGTCTGTAGAATTTAGCGTTACATCGTATAGTTACACAGGGTTTACATGCATTTATAACTTAAAATCTAAGGGAGTCGTATCGAAACGGAGTTACCATACTCGAATGAACTCGTATTCGCTTTTTTTATTATGGAAAACGGAAGTTTCAAAGCAAAAACCGCAATTTTTAATACAAAACTTTAGATAGTACCATGTTAATTTCAAAATTAAATGGGTCATTTCACACTAGAACTCCGTTTAGAAAGGTACTTCTGACGGTCTGTTTCCTCGAAATCTTAAATGCGCAACGAGCCGAGCGGGGAGATCTCTATCGGCGTTCGGTAAGTACCAATGCGAGCGCTTCGATGTTCCTCGATTTGCTCTAGTAAACAGAGGATCAGCGCATGACAAGTAACAACAATGACAAATGAACGGCGGCATTATTTAATATTTGAATATGAATGGCCTCGACACGGAAAGTAAAAGAGGCTGGAGAAATTTACGTTTTAATTTGACATTTGCACATTTTGTGACAGGTGACAGTAGAGCGTTCAGTAAATACTTTCTTATATTCGATGCTCACTAGTCATGTGACTAAAACTCGGTCTGCTCAGGCTCGGCTCTGCGATGTACTTAACAAACGCACCTTAGGTATAGTAAAATTCAAATTTCATGGTGAAATGTCATAATAACAAGTTGGCAGTGTCGATTATGCATTCATTTTTTCACAGAATTTTGTGAATGTGTCACATATTCACAACAAAAGAGTTTTACTCACGATTTAAGTAATAATAATAATACTGATGTAGAATAAAATTAATAAATTATGATTTTTTCCTCCTATTCCAACACTGTAACTGCTACTGACAACTTATTTTTATGATTTAATTAAATAAATTTGAATTTTACTCGATAAAATATAAAACTCGAAATTTGATTAATTTATTTGTCAACGTACCCTTATTTCGTTTACTGCAATAAATTTTAATCAAAGTTTTGGTTGTAGAATTAATATTTGCTATTCTTTCCTCGTTACAATAACGGCACCTAAGAAAATTAATTAAATAACCCTCCTGCTGCCTCCGGGTAATTTTGAAAAATAATTTCGTCTTATTTTAAACAAAATTACTGGGATGGAATACCTCCTCCGTAAGAAATTTCGAAACCAGCTCTGTTATAGTCTATATAATACTATGTAATTCGCATACCTTGCTAGCAAATCCCTATGCGGTGACAATGCACTAATTTCACAACCAGCTGTAACCGTTATGTACGTGTTTATTTGGGCAGTAATGATGGTAAATCGCTCACATGCACACTACCAAACACTAACAAAGGCACTAGTTTCTTAAAAAAGCTCAACAATTATTATAGATAATTGCAATAAACATGTTGCTACCATCTGTACTCATAGTTCACGTCGGCAGCCATAACTGACTTTCTTTACCTGACGTCACAAACCCAACGTCAGAGAGCTGGGGCTGATCTGCTTACTGCATCGGCAATACATTACGTTTATGGGACGACGTAGTCATGTCCGGTTTTGGTGTATACAAAAAGTGGCAACCCTAATTTTAGGTCATCAACAAATAATAGAATTTTAACACAATATCATTAATAAATAAATTAAACAGCAAAGGGCCGTAGTGACTCCCCAGAGTGTCGCCAGAGTGAATCATAGTTCATAATTTTAAATGACTGAATTCTATTTCTCAAAAAATTATTACATAAATCCGTTCTACGTGCTTTAATTTTGTTCTGTAACATTTTGCTTTCACAATTGCTTTTGTGTCAGTCAACGTAGCATAGCAGAACCTGGAGGTTTCTTCGAAAATATACAAACAAGATAATTCCCAATAAGTCAACTTGGTGTAAAGAATATGTAGTATCTAAAGTCTACAATAAAACTATCAGTCTAGTTCAGCACGAAATAAACGTTGGTATTTTACATTCATCATAACCTTACAAATTATACTTACGTTCCACCCAAGTACGCCATCACGTTAATGCTGAAATTGTCAATATTGCTTTAGATAATACCTTCTTAGTAAAAGCAGATTCTTTTGTTTGTCTCCGACTCTACAACCTATACGTATCCCAATACACTTAAATGTATAGCCTGTCTGTCTGTCAGTCTGTCTGTCTGTCTGTCTGTCTGTCTGTCTGTCTGTCTGTCTGTCTGTCTGTCTGTCTGTCTGTCTGTTGGTCTGTCTCTCTGTCTGTCTGCCTTTTTTTTTTTTGGCTTGAGGGAAACCTTTTATAGGCACCCCCGTCTTTGCGGGGGGGTGTGGGATTCCCTACTCTCTCGGGTTAGGTATACCCACTAAAACCACTCCTCGGGTATCGTAGATGGGTTTCTCGGAATCGCGATAGCATACCTTCAAGAAACCCTCATATTACCTTATGAGATGTTCTGTCCTATTTTCATGTCTTTTACCCTCTGTAATTGTATGTCCTAATTCCCCAGTATGCTGCTGCCTAGTACGTTCATCTCGCTCCTTTGTTACCATAATCGTTCTCAATCCGTCGGCAATTGCATCCCATGCCGTTCTGCTTTGTACCATCAGGTCTGTCAGGTTCCGAACATTTATTACCTCTCCAGTTAATAATTGTATGGCATGTCTCACTGCTGTCCATCTTGGGCACTGAAACACTGTATGGTCCACCGAGTCTATCTCTCCGCAGTAGTGGCATACTTCTTCTTCCTGGATTTTAAATCTCTTCAGGTATTGCCCGAAGGAACCGTGTCCGCCGATTACCTGAGTTACGTAGTAGTTTATCTCGCCATGCGTTCTGTTCACCCATTTTCTTATGTCCGGAATAATTTGCTTTGTCCACTGGGCCTTCTCTTGCATTTCGTTCCATCTCCTCTTCCACTTCGTGAGTGTTTCTTCTCTCTGTTGTTTCTTTCCTTGTTGTCTGTTTCTGTGCGCCGCACAACGTTCTTCTATTAGGAGGTCAATCGGCGGTATGCCCGCGATGACTTGCAATGCTTCCGTTGAGGTGGTTTTATAGGCACAACAAATTCTAAGCAGGGTTCTTCTCTGCACCTTCTGCATTAAGTATTTATACTTTTTATACTTTATTGCCTCTGCCCAGATGGGTGCTGCATACAGCATAATCGAATCTGTTACTGACGCCAAGATTCTACGTCTACTAGCCCTGGCTCCACCAAGGTTGGGCATTAGTCTGGCGAGGTGCTTTGTAATGTTTTCAGCCTTTTTAGCTGCGCTCTCAATGTGTTTCGTCATGCGCATGTTTTTATCGAAATATACTCCTAAGTATTTTAGTGTTCCGACGGTTGTTATTTGCAGCCCATTTATATCTATCGTTACGTGGTGTAGCGTATTTCTTCTTACCAAAACTACCGCTTCTGTCTTGTGTGGGGCCAGTCGTAGTTCTTTCCGCGTCATCTTCCTCCGTACTCTAAGTATTGCAGTGTTTAGTGCTTCTGTAATGACTTCACCTGTTCGTCCACAGGCCACTATTGCTAGGTCGTCTGCATAGCCCACTAGGTCTATTCCTTGTGGCATATCAAGTTTCAGGATGCTATCATAAAAAATGTTCCATAATAGTGGTCCAATTAGAGATCCTTGTGGAACACCGCAGGTTACTTCTTTCTCTGCTGTTCGACCTATTTTTAGCTTTCGGTTTGTGAAATAGCTGCATATTATTTGTATTAGGTATGTAGATATTTCCCTCTCTCTTAGCTCCTGTACTATTAAGTGCCACGGGGCACTATTAAAGGCGTTCTCTACATCCAGGGTTACCATGACACAGAACTTCCTTCCCTCTCGGCCTTCTGCGTTTGCGAGTTGGGCTATATTTTTAACCATCGCCATGGCATCGATGGTGGAGCGTCCCTTGCGGAAACCCAACTGTCACATAGTCCCCCTCTCTCGTCCAGTTCCTCCTGCAGTCTCTCGCAGATCAGTTGTTCCATTAGTTTTCCTGCGGTATCCAGCATGCACAGCGGGCGGTATGTTTGTGTCTCGTCTGGGTTTTTCTTTGGCTTTTCCAAGAGAACTAGTCTGGCCACTTTCCATGGGTTTGGAAATTCCCTCCTACTCAGTTGCCTATTATATACTTCTAGCGCGTAGTGCGGTTGTCTGTAAATTAATACCTTGATTATTTCCCCGGGTATCGCATCCGGTCCTGGAGCTTTTCCTCCTTTAATTTTATTTGCAGCTCTTAGTACCTCCCCTTCACTAAATGGTACCGGGTCATCTTCTGGCAGGTCTCTGGTTATTTCCTCCCCAGTCTGTCAGTCTGTCTGTCTGTCTGTCTGTCTGTCTGTCTGTCTGTCTGTTAGTCTGTCTGTCTGTCAGTCTGTCTGTCTGTCTGTCGTCTGTCAGTCTGTCTGTCTGTCTGTCTGTCTGTCTGTCTGTCTGTCTGTCTGTCTGTCTGTCTGTCTGTCTGTCTGTCTGTCTGTCTGTCTGTCTGTCTGTCTGTCTGTCTGTCTGTCTGTCTGTCTGTCTGTCTGTCTGTCTGTCTGTCTGTCTGTCTGTCTGTCTGTCAGTCTGTCTGTCGTCTGTCTGTCTGTCTGTCGTCTGTCTGTCTGTCTATCTGTCTGTCTGTCAGTCTGTCTGTCAGGCTGTCTGTCTGTCTGTCTGTCTGTCAGTCTGTCTGTCGTCTGTTTGTCTGTCTGTCAGTCTGTCTGTCTCTCTGTCTGTTGGCGGTATAACTCAAAAAATATTTGTGGGAGGAAGACGATATTTTGCATACACATTATATATATACCTGCAATGAAACCAGAAAAAAGTCAGACAAATATATACAGGGTGAGCACTTAAAAAAAATTAAATTTTGTTTATTTTTTATTCACCTTAGTAATAGATACAAGTGATAATTTGTACATAGTGCAGGCTTTATTCTTACCAAAAATGGGAGCCAATAAATACAGAATATATTTTTACAATACAAAAACGACACAAATTAGCGCGTTACTAAATATAGCTGCGACGTAGAAATTCAAGAGGTCGGTCGTTCTTGGTGCAGGTAGAAATTGCCCAGTCTCTTACGGTATCTCACTAAACGTTGGGGCTGCCGTTCAAATTCGATCACCGGTAACGCTTTTTTTATTTGAAAATGTATTTAATTTATTAGAAACGTGAAGATATTTTTACTGCTGACTTAATTTGATTTTTAAAATTATTTAGAGTCACAATGTCGACGAGGGAAGTTCTGGGTAAAGCCTTTTACAGTTTTTTTAAATCTACAAATAAAGTAGTAGGTAAATCATTGTGCATATTTGGGCGACACTTATAAAATCGCATAGACGCAATTGGGGAAACTTGCCATTTTACGATAAAAAGGCGTTTTTAACCCCCAATTATCAATCAAAACGTTTTGGCCTATTAATCCAATAAAATACATGTTGTATTCGCATTGTAGAAGTGAGTTTACTTATTATTATTACTTGTCTCGTGGCGCCATGGCTAATTTCTTACGACTAGTAACAGAATATTACAGAGCAAGTACAGCTCAACTTTTCAAACGTTCTTTATAACGGTTCGCGGCATTCTAACGAAGTTTGCCGCAGGCTTCTGTAAATCAACACTGACGCGATTTAGCAGCCTGTGCTATATTGGTAACTGTACCGTGCGAAGTAAATTCGAAATAAATTGGGGCTATAAAGAGCTGGTCTAAAGATTTTAAGATACTGCAAGGAGTTGAACAAGGGCATGGTAAATGGCATTTTTCATGTCTTGGGGGCTCCATTTAGTGTATTGCTTCTTTTCAATTGCTTAAACCGACAAATAAAATAGTATATAAATCATTACGGATATTTGAGCGATACTATAAATTGGTATTTGCTGAAATCGCATTGGTGCTTGCCATTTTATGTTAAAAAGGCGTTTATAACCCCTAAATATCAATCAAAAAGTTGTTTTGGCCCATTAACCTAATAAAAAATACGTGTTGTATTGGCATTGTAGACGTGGCTTTACTTACTATTGTTACTTACCTCGTGGCTAATCTCTAATGAAGTTTGCTGCAGAGCATCAAATTACTGCCTGGTTCTCAAAATAACCGCTAGATGGCCGAATAGACTTCCTGTAAATCAACACTAATGCGATTTAGCAACCTGTGCGATATTGGTAACTTTACCGTACGAAGTAAATCCGAAATTGATCGGGGCTGTAAAAAGCTTGCATAAAGATACTGCAAAGAGTTAAGCAAGGAGATGGCATGAATGCACTTCTGTTCATATTTAGCTATTAAGAATGAGATTATGTGCTAATGTAAAATAAAACAATGAGAGAGCTGTTTGGAAGAAATAGTAAAGAAGAGATGGAAGACGGGAAAAAATTGGCAAGGGATACTAAGAACTATAAAAAATGAATCAAAGAACGATAGGATGCCTAGTTACTAGGACTCGGAAAGGAAATTTTATTATCCGTAGAGATAACCTCAAAATTTGCAGAAAATACGCACTTGTGAAGTGGTGCATTACTATCATTGTGTAGTATTAGAGCAACCAAGAAACTCCACAATTATTCCACTGTACCAGATGTAGTTACGCCATAAAAATAATAATTCGAGGCGCGAGTGCGATTTTAAATATCTGGAGGGGTCCCGCAGAAATAATATAAATTATAGTACAGTGAGAGAAGAATTATTAACTATTAAACATAGGCAGTTTTAATAGTTATTTTGAAAAAATTACTGCACTCATTTTGGATATAGAACAATCACTCTAGAAATTGGAAACTTATTTGATGTTAGTAACGACAATTTTTTCGAAATTTTGATCTGTAACCAGGGTTGATGGACGTGCAAAAATTTCTTAATATCTCTCAAATGTTCTTTAAACTTGTTAATAGGAGCTTAAGGGGGTTTTCGAACTTAGGCATGGAAAACTAAAAGATTAATAAACCGACCTATCTTACGTAGAAACATTAGGAGAATCCGAATAAAATGATCCAACCCCCTGAAAAATTTTTTAAGGGCCCCTATGGCCCTTGAAGAAAAACACTGAGAATGAGGTAGACTTTAGCTGAAAATAAAATAAACAATCTACTTTATGTATAGAAACGGTGTCGGCACAATCACTTCTTAGGGCCCTTCAAGGGTCGTTTTGACATTTGCAGGAAAATAAATCAATGAAACAATCTAGTAGAGAAATGTGTAGATTGCAAATAAAATAATCCCTGAACGCAATTTCACATAAACTTTCACATAATCCAAACTTATTTATTTCTCCCCTCTTTCCAAATGGCAAGGGTAACAATTATTTTATTCGCAACCACATATGTAATAAGATCATTACTGATTTTTAAAAAGTTGGAAAATGAGCTATTCTCAACTTGTAACTTTCCAACTGGTCAGAAAAGTGATTGCCGTCGCAGCGGTTGGAAATGAATCCATTCCCGACCGCTGTGTAGGTAGGGACACTGGGAATCTCGTTCATCCATTCATGCGCGTCACAACCTGTCGTATCATAATATAATAATTTTTCCAATTATTGCTTAGAATAAAGTGGTTGTGAATAAAATAGTATACATACCACGGTGAAAAGTTTCATTCCTGTCTCTGTTAACTACTTAATCTCTCGACAGGAATGAAACACTTTCCACCTCGGTATGTAATATACTATTACATTTGAATATTGTTATTTTGATGTTGTGTTACATAATATAATATTTATGAATTATTTAACGCAAATTACATTTATTCAAGGGCTCGAACCATAGTAGTAATTGTTTCAACATGTTCCCCCAAGCATGTAACTGAAACATGACCGTTAGAGCCTGTAATATCTTGAAACTATCTCCCTGCAGGTTTGATCATTCGATCTAACGACTGCCAGCCCTCTTCTCGCACAATTCTAAGATAGACTCAAGAGCAAGTATTGTGTGCAATACTGAGTTAGGGCGTCTCAGTAACAGTAACTCCTCCATCTACACATTCATAAGCTACTAAACCATTACAATACTTGTTGGTCGGATACATTCTTCTCATTCTGCTTCGTAGTTTTCTTCATTTCCAGCTTTTCAATTTCCCTTAGACCAGTGTTTCCCAACCTTATTTCCTGGCGTACCACTTCACAAGACAAAAATATTTTGCGTACCACTTAGTCACGTGGAGGTAATTATAGATGGAATATGTTACTATTTTACTAATCTAACTAACCCATTTTCCAACCATAAGTATGAAAAATAAAATTCTGTGTAGTATCATAATATTTTATTAATTGATATGAACAAGGAATTCATACCGTAAGTTGAAAATAAAAAACATTATACTGTAAGGAAAATACAACAAAAATATAATACAAAACTTCAATGAGCTTGAAGATTAGAAGCCAACTTGGGAATGTCTGGTCTAAGATCGCTCAGTCTTAAACGAAGATCATTTTCCACACTAATAAGTCTATTGCGATATTTGTTCTTAAGATACACAAGTGAAGAAAATGCTGTCTCGCACAAGTAAGAAGTTGTGAAGGGAAGTAAAAATGTAACTGCTTTGTCAGCTACTTCTGCGAAGTCCGCCGCTTTTCAACCCAGAAGTTCACGAGCGACATTTTAGAAAAATTTTTCTGTAGTTCTGAGTCACAATTTAGTTCATACAACTGTTTCTTTTCTTTCGCAGTAAAGATTTCTGGTGCCACTTCTATATCAGCAAACGGGTTTTGGATCCAGAAATATTTGCTGAAGTCTTCAGGGAAATATAGGTTGTAGCTTTGAATCAAACCAAGACAGTGTGTTTTGATGTCTGTCAGAAGTGCAGGACTCAGTTTCAGGTCATTTTCTTCAACAAAATTCTCGAGCATTGGAAACAACGATACCTTTTTCTGTTCTGCTTCTTTTGCTGCTTGATTCAGCTTTTTTTTCATAGCACTTACTCTATCATGAACCCGAAAAGGAGTGTTATAATTTCCTTGCAGGGCTTGGTTGAGCTCATTCAGCTTTGAAAATATCTCTGCCAAATACGCCAACTTACACCGCCACGATTAAGCAAAATTCTTTTAACATTTATTTAATGTACTTACACAATAAATTAGTTTTGTCAATTCGCATTATCATGTCGATATCAGTTGCACGAAGGAATGCAATCAGTTAAAAATTTATTTAGTACTTCAAAAGATTTTCACGAGGAATATATTTTTAAAAATATTGCCGAACTAGCCCTTATCATTTTGTGTATTCCATACGAGAATACTGATGTTGAAAGAATATGGTCTACTATTACATATATTGAAACTAAAAAAGAAATAAGCTTTCAACATCACTTTTTGAAGCTATACTGCGAATAGAAGTTGATCTGCATGGCAAGAAGTTGTGTTGCCATAATTGTTGAAATGTATTCTTTAAAAAATGTGTTTTTGTTCAATAACCAAATTTTAAAAGAAAATATTTTCCCCGTGTGCAGAGCACCACGTACCACCGCAGTTGCCTCTGCGTACCACTAGTGGTACGCGTACCACAGGTTGGGAAAGACTGTTGTAGATGAATGACCTTATTTCCATGCAACCACCAATGTCAAAAATAAATATTTAATTATGTGTCACGTTCACCAATAAATCCAATCTTCTGCTATTCAGTAGTTCTCTGGTTCTTTCTATGTAATTCACTGTATTCGTCAATCTCTTCATAGATTGTCCATCCCCAATAAAATTAATATTTCACTTTAATTTCTATACCTCGTAAATTTGTTAACAGCCTTAATATTTGTATTCAACTAAACAACTATACAAATAAGGCATAATTTCTAGTTTTTATTAAGTAAAATTAAATACTTCAAGACCAATTGTACATTTTTCAATGAGTTTATTTATGTAACTAACTTAAACAAAAATTTCATTCCTATTAGATACTATTCTTATAACACTCTTTTCAATTTTAAATATAATATTATTACAGGATATTCATTCTGATTATTATAACAAATACATTTGTCAATTGTAACCTTGGCTTGTTCTTTATTAACATTCACTGCAACCATCAAATTTGTATATTCAATTAATATTTTACTATCAAATTACCTCTCTCATTGTTTCAATTAATTTCATTATTAATATTTAAAAATTAACACTCATCAAGATTTAATTATAGTAATCTTCCAAATTTATTAGTTTTAAATATTTCTTTGTTATGATTGATCATACCACTTCGTGTATCATAATAATATATAGATTTGAAGTAGGCATTCGACAACCTACACAGAGAAAGATAACTGAAGAAGCATTAAAGATCGATGTATTGGAAAAGTTGGTACAATTAATAGAAACGTCTATGGGAGCATCAAGAGCAGCAGTACTAACAAAAGAAGGGGAGTCCGCAGAGTATGGGATACATAAAGGAGTGCTTAATGTAGTGGTAAATGGGGCAATAAAAGCAACAGGAATTACATGAGAAATAAAATTGAAAGTGATACATATCATAGCCTATGTGGACAACATAGCAGTATTAGAAAGAGACAAGCAGAGTATGAATGAAGCAGTACAGAAAATAACAGAACATACAGAGACTAGCCAGACAGAAGACTTGAGATAAATCAAGAAAAAACAAAATATATGAGATGCTGTTGAATAGGTATATTGTTTTGAGGAAGTCGAATGCTTTAAATATCTAGACACACTAATAACAGGGACAAATAAAAGAAGTAGAGATGTAGAACAGCTCATACAAATAGGAAATAGAGCCTACTATAAATACAAAATAATGCTGAAAAACAGAAACCTAAGTAGAAAGATTAAGTTAAATATATATAGAACACTGCAATTTGCTGTATCGTTACATACATTTCCCAGTATACAAGTTACTAAATAAAGTGTTTATTAATTTATGTATTTAGTTCTTTGGCTAGTTTTCTCCTTGAGCCGTGGACAATGGCGTAATTCCGTCTGCCACAAGTTTTCTAATTGTATCTTGATTATACAGTAAATCAATTTTGGTTCCTATTAATAACAACGGCGCACCTGTAGAGAATCGCTGCACCTCATGTGTCTGTAACATAACAATCTATATTTTTATACGTCAATGGTGGCATGTATTATTGAACACAACAATCTATAAAATGTAATGTCAATGGTATTATCATGTCAGGTACAGCGTAGTTGGTGTGTTAATAAATCCTGTATTCTTTTACTTAAACAGAAAATACTCCAGTATTTGAAAAAATTAATATACAAAAAATCTCCTTCATATTCAAACAAATTATTATGTACAAATAAAATAAACTCCGAATTTTTAGATAGACAGACAATAATACCATATCTACATTATCAGTCTGCAACATGTATATTAGTTAAATAAAATTAAAATATAAAACAAAAAATTCGTATGTGGTGTTTACCTGAGTTTGATGAGAACATTTAGTCTTTTTTTTTATCGCTTTTGCTGTCAGTATCACTGTCGGACATTTTGTACTTCACAAACAGAAAACAAATTAGTAGAACAATGTAAATTACTCTAACTTTTAATCGATGTATAAGCAAAGCAAACAGTAGAATTATTTGGAAGCTGTATATTTTATTTTAAAGTTGTCACTATACCAGGCTGTACTAACAACCCGGGAATTCTATATAGCAGAATATGCATATAGAACAGGTAAAAATATATCTATAATTTGACACTTTTGTAAGTGCACAATAATAACTACATAATCCCAGAAATGATTAATGAACCATCAAAATTATTTATCATAATAATTGCATTGTAAATTCCATTTTTTATATATTGATCTTCGGAGGGAAAATTACCGTACGTTTACGTAGGGTAATTTTAATAAGATTTGGACCGTATACTGTATCTGGACAAAAATTACCGTACATTACGGCAATTGCCGTACATCTGGCAACACTGGCGCGACTTGAACTAAAATCACTAATCAGTTGCTTGCGTGTCATCGCTGATGTGTATGTATGTAAGTAAAGTCCACTCACAGAACTACTGATTTGTAACCAGTTTATGATCAGTCACATGAAATGGACAAGAACTACTGATTTGTAACCAGTTTATGATCAGTCACATGAAATGGACAATATGAGCCTACAAGTTATTAATATCAAATTCGTAGAGGAGGTAGAGAAATACCCCCTTTTGTATAATTATACACTTGCGGAATATTCCAGAAGAGATCTAACCGAAAAAGCATGGGTGGCGGTGGGAAAAGCAGTAAATTTAACAGGTATATTGAAGTGTGTTTATTTAATTAGGTATAAGCATAGAATAAAGTTTACGAGTACTCTGTTAACATCTTTTTTGCATGAAGGTTGGCCATTGAGGTTTCCCCAATTTAGCTATGTACAATTAGTTTGTTGTGTTCAAATGAGGTTTACATTTGAGGTTATTGTTTCCAAATGCATTTATTTAGGTTAGAAAACGTGACAAAACCTCTTGAAATGCAAAGTTGCCATATTTAAGGAGAACAGAAAATAGAATTTTAGTAATTTTTATGTAATGTAGGTATCTGTTACAGGCAACTTGTATAAATCAGTCATTTTATATAATGGCTAGTCATTTTATGTTATTTTATAAATTGCCTAAAAGCGTCAGTTCGTTTTTTAATGTTCTTGACATTAAACATAATACCGGCGATATCGTCATTATACAGTGTGTCCAAGGTAAGGCGGGCCAGCATGGGAATCTCGTTAATAGTATGAGATACAAATTTGGTTAAATAGGAAAAGAGTTACGTAATTCAGGAGCTAACAAAATGACGTCTATAAATCTTTGGTATGATTGTTTGTTTTCGAGTTATCATTAAAAAAAACGAATTTTCGGATTTCTTATTCTATTTTTTTTCTGGCGTTAAATATTAAAGTTAGAGCAAAACTTACACAACTTCTTTATATAGCAACTATTAATGGACTTTAAGACTACGTTAGCATTCTTTTTTCAGACGTTTAGTCTCCGAAGAAGGTTATCAACTTATTTTGTAAAAATATGCTCTTGTTTTCTAATGTCAAATTTTCGAAGTCTTTTTATTCTGAATTCAACAATGTACCGCACATTATGGTTTAATTACGTTTCGAGTCTTTTTTGAGCATCATCAAGACATTTTTGGACACGGCCCTGAGTCGTAGAGCATTTCATACGTTGTTTCAGCTTTTGTAATTTAAAGAAAGAAGTAGTGATGGGCACAACCGGACAATTTTCATAACCGAATTATTTACATTCGAATGATATTAATAACCGAATGATTATTTGAATAATCATTCGAATAAATTTTGGCTCTCGATTTGTTTCGATTTCGCCGGTTGGCGGGTTCACCGTCATCTGCATCGGCACCGTAACTTGCAGATAGCAGAGGAACTCAGTTAATCGTTAATTATAATATTGTACCGGGTGCCCATAAATATTCTGAGATCCCGGTAGCCATGGAATTAGCTACTTATAAATGTTGGTTAGCATTATATTGCAATTACAATAAGTATTGGTACCTATGTAATGTACTAAAATGCAATAAGAGGAGGGGAATGTGCCTCGGATTCTGCAGTTTGGCCTACGACTCGATTATAAAAATCTCCTGTTCTAACTTCATTACTTATTGCAATCTGTAATAATTTTTGACAGATAGGAATTTCAGTTGTGATGACATTAATGACATTTAGTTTAGTTGGATTCATCACTTTACTAAAGCGGTGTTGATTCCAAAGGTAATGTGATATCAGATATTTATGGCCACCCGGTATAAATGATTTTTATTTGATTTATAAGGAGTTTAAACCATTGAGAATAGCTATATCAATACTAATCCTAAAGAAATTATAAATATGCGAATACAAAGTACCTATCTATTGAATCTATTTTTAGTTCCTAAAATTCTCTAGTAGCCACCCTTCCCTTTTCGCTTGCACATCATACCGGTATATTTTAGAATCCATAATTTATCTACGTTCAGCCTTCCGCGGTTCTAAGGACGCACACTTAAAATTTTAAACATCGAAATCTACTTCTTGTCCCACGTTCATATCATATGACGACGGATGGGCTCCGTGATTAAAAATTAAATATAAATCTGTTACGATATTGGAAAATCTTATTTCGCTTTCTGTTTATCCCTTATTAGGCATAATCAACCGCGTTTCGAAGCCAAAATTTAGGCCGTTATAAATTAATTACCAACACAGCTTCGGCAAATCTCATACTCAGCAGAGCGTTATCTTTAATAGAACGGCCCCATAAATTTAAACTGGTCGACTGGGAGTCTCAAGTGTGTTAATAACATCAACAAGCAGCCGCGAGCCCCACTTGGGTCAATCAGTACAATCTGCCTTGCTTATGGTTATGAATGACGTATTATTTACAGAATTTCGATCACTCGCAGGTCGCTGAGATACGGCACGTAGTACGTATCACGATGAGGTTATTTTTCATTCGAATAAGCCCATCACTAGAAAGAAGTAATGAGCCACACTGGATGTTTTTAATCCTTATAATTGCGTATGATCTTGGAATACAAATAATTTTCAATAGTAAATAATTAATTTATTAATTATTTTCTTACTTCTAAACTGTAATGAAAATTCGATATAAAAACATCCAGTGTGGCTCATTACTAAGGTCTGGACTGATTTAATTATAAGCATTTTCAACTAAATACTCAGTGTTGTACACTGAATATTTTTGAGAAGATCAAAATTTAGTAAAGATTGTCGTCACTAACATAAATTTTCCTTTGACTTTTCACTTGTGATTGTAATAAATACATATGCCTTAGTGCTTTATATCAAAAATGTTTTTAGTGATTTTTTCAAAATAAATATTAAAATAACCCCAATTTGCCTGTATGTAATAGTTAATAGTGCATGAGTAACTGAATAATAATTATTATTCTCTCACTCTACTGTAATTTATATTGATTTCTGTGAGACCCTTATGGATAATAAAATCCCACTCGTGCGCCTTGTAATTATTATCTTAGTTTAAAATGCCGGCATAACTACATGTGATGCAGCCAGGGCCGGACTGGCCCACCGGGACACCGGGATATTTCCCGGCCCGCCTTGTCATTCTTTTCCAGGCCTGAATTTTTTCACCAGTCCGGCCCTGGATGCAGCGCATCAAGTATGGCCTGGTTGCTCTAATACTATACAATGCTAGTCACGCTTCACCTGGTCAACTGCACAGGTGGAAATGTGTCTGCAAATTCTGCAGTTATCAGGGATATTCAAATTTTATAAAACTGTTGTAAATTTACATGTTTTATGTTCTTTAATTAAAAATTTGGTTTTGACAACCATTGCAGTTTTGTGAATTTATTCTGTCTGGACCCTACTTATTTTCTTTTTGCAGGCAATGTGTTATGCTGTTTGAAGTTGGAAGTTATGTTAAATAAACTGGCATCACTGATACTTATCACCAGAATGTGTGTTGTTCTAGCTTGTTTAGGTTAGTTGCAGCCTTTGACCGTGTGTGCTCTAAACATCCTTTTACAGATTGTCTGCAGGTACTAGGTACATACAGTAACTAGATACAGAGATGGTCAGACTGTCAGACAAACAAACCGTTTCTGTATCTTGTTGCCGTGTGTACCTAGTACCTGCAGACAATCTGTATATTGATCTTGTAACTTTTTATTATTAGTTAGGTTAGCAAATTATCACTGGCTATCAGTTGGCTTGTGTCTGGTAATGAGTATATCGGTCGTTGCCTTATACCATTGATAAGTTCGCTGATTATGAATACCTACAAAATTTGCTAGTTTGAGTGCTATCCTTTAATTTAGAAAAAGGTTCTTGACTTAATATTTGATATTTGGTGGTATTTGGTTTTATCAGATTACAAGTAATAATGGATATTAAATAATAATTAGAACAAACTATAAGATAGTTTGGGTAAATTTAAAAGGGCTGAGCAAAAAAAAAAAAAAAGTCAAATGATCTGTCAAAATAATTTAAGTAATTTACAATGTTAATAACCCAGGAGTGTTAGATTTAAAATATGTGGATAAAGATTACTATAGTGAATTTCAATTAAGAAAATAACAACTAAATTTTTTAAAATGTGCATGTAAACGTTTTGTAATAAGTAAAAAATTTAAATAAAGCCCTACAAAAATGTTTTTTATGATTTAATATATTATACAAAGGTATAAGTGATTGGTGGTGATACATAGTTAAAAAATTCAATGTAAGAAAATTAAGCAAATAATATTGAACATTACTGGGGCATTATTTGGGTATTGGAAGAAGAAAATGAAAAGATGATAACAAGGTCACAGCTAGTTATAATAATAAATAAAGTAATTATAATTGTGACCAACACTTACTTTATTATTCACCATTGGCGATTATTTGTGTTCCTTTTACATTATTTATATAACATGTGAGCCAATGAACACGAAATCAAGCTTGGCTTAGAAAAAATTAAGTCAAGTGCTCTATTACTTCCAGTGTTGAATCAAGGGGGATGACCGGCGGGAGATCCCCCCCCCCCCGGGCAGTACAAAATTCCCCCCCGGAAATAGTACCACTTCATATTCATGTGTTTTTTTTATCTATAAAAGAATGGGTGGTTTGCGCGGGAATAGGTAAAAATACTCCCCCGACGTTTAATTTCCCCCCGGAGTAATCAGTCTGAATTCAGCACTGATTACTTCTGATGGTTTTAAATTTAAATATGGCAGTTATTATAATAGTAGAAGTGTCAAGTTGTTTAAATTATCAAATTTTAAATTACACAGATTAATCAAGAACAAGTTTTACACTTTCAGCAGTTCTTGCAACTTAATACGTAATTCTTGATGTAGCAGATAGAACATTGTTACTTCGACACGAAGTGTACGAAGTATTGAAATTCCCTCATATCGAAAACCACTCTGAGTCAAATATCTCTAAAATTCGAGCCAACCGACTAATGAACCCACTATATCAAATCTCCGTCTCGGCGGTGCCGATCTTTTGGTAAAGATCCCAGCCCACTAGATCAATCCCCCGTATTGGGGGGTGCCTAAACGTGCTGTGCGGGGGATGTATGTTCGTATGTGTACACGATTCCGGTCGCCAGGAACCTTCCTGAATCCTTGGATCGTTTTCATACGATAGGTTCTCCGAAAATGAAGGCAACATCAACTTTTGAGCTATGGTCGTCGACAAAAAAAATTTTGTTTTTTTTTGTTTTTTTTTTATAAATAACTGGTTCATAGCATTTCATTGTATTAGCGAAACGAAGTGATGCTGAGTATCGAAGTATTCTTGGAAAGCACGGAAGGGCGCTTTTCTTGGGTGGGGGGTACCGTATATTTTAAGTGTTGATTTTTATATGCATTTTCAAATAAAATTTTGACATGATACTCGGTGACAGTTATGCAATGCTTTAGGTTACGTATTTAGGTGTATTTCATTGTAGAACATTAACATAATGTGAATTAACAATCGACATATGTTCCAATTTTCAAAGCCAAGCTTGATTTCACCTTCGTTTGCTCACATGTTATATATTTTTAAAGCTTTACTAGGGAGCCTTCATTTGTTTTTTTATGATTGGGCTATTAACTTCTTTCCTTACTTTTATTTCGCCGTTCGAATGCCAAATATTTTGATGGCCTTTTTCTTTCCCTGCGACTTGCTAATTTAAACAATTTTCTATTATTGTATAGTATTAGAGCAATCAGGCGATACTTGATGCGTTGCATCAAGGGCCGGACTGGTGAAAAAATTCAGGCCTGGAAAAGAATGACAAGGCGGGCCGGGAAATATCCCGGTGTCCCGGTGGGCCAGTCCGGCCCTGGCTGCATCACATGTAGTTATGGCGACATTTTAAACTAAGATAATAATTACAAGGCGCACGAGTGGGATTTTATTATCCATAAGGGTCTCACAGAAATCAATATAGATTACAGTACAGTTAGAGAAGAATAATTATTATTTAGTTACTCATGCACTATCAACTATTACATACAGGCAAGTTGGAGTTATTTTAATACTTATTTTTTAAAAATCACTAAAAACATTTTTGATATAAAGCACTAAGGCATATGTATTTATTACAATCACTCTAGAAATCGAAAAGTCAAAGGAAAATTGATGTTAGTGACGACAATCTTTACTAAATTTTGATCTTGTCAAAAATATTCAGTATATAACACTGAGTATTTAGTTGAAAATGCTTATAATTAAATCAGTCCGGACCTTAGTAATGAGCCACACTGGATGTTTTTATATCGAATTTTCATTACAGTTTATAAGTAAGAAAAATAATTAATAAATTAATTATTTACTATTGAAAATTATTTGTATTCCAAGATCATACGTAATTATTAAGGATTAAAAACATCCAATGTGGCTCATTAGGTACTTCTTTCTTTAAATGACAAAAGCTGAAACAACGTATGAAATGCTCTACGACTTAGGGCCGTGTCCAAAAATGTCTTGATGATGGTCAAAAAAAGACTCAAAACGTAATTAAACCATAAAGTACTTCGAAAATTTGACATTAGAAAACAAGGACATATTTTAAAAAATTAAGTTGATAACGTTGCTCGGAGACTAAACGTCTGAAAAAAGAATGATAACGTAGTCTTTAAGTCCATTAATAGTTGCTATATAAAGAAGTTTTGTCAGTTTTGCTCTAACTTTAATATTAACGCCAGAAAAAAATAAAATAAAAAATCCAAAAATTCGATTTTTTAACGATAACTCGAAAACGAAATTTGTATCTCATACTATTAACGAGATCCCCATGCTGGCCCTCCTTATCTTGGACACACTATATAATGACGATTTCGCTGGTATTATGTTTAATGTCAAGAACATTAAAAAACGGACTGATACTTTTAGGCAATTTATAAAATAACATAAAATGACTAGCCATTATATAAAATGACTGATTTATACAAGTTGCCTGTAACAGATACCTACATTACAGAAAAATTAGTAAAATTCTAGTTTCTGATCTCCTTAAATATGGCAACTTTGCATTTCAAGATGTTTTGTCACGTTTTCTAACCTAAATAAATGCATTTGGAAACAATATCCTCAAATGTAAACCTGATATGAACACAAAAAACTAATTGTACAGTTGCGGTAAAAAAAATGGGACAGTCTATTTTCGCGATTATTCCACCTTTTGTTACTGCATTTATATGCGGCATAACTACTTTGTCGTAATATTTCTAATTTGGATTTTGTCCCTTCGTTGTTAACTGTTTCTAGTGCTTCTTTGCATGCATTTTACTACAATAGCCGCTGGCGTGTCTTCTCTTCTTTGTTGTGTGACTGACATCTATGTTCTTCTCAGACATGTTGAATCCTAAGTGCTTCGCTATTTTGATAATTCTCGTTTGGCTCTTCGGGTACACCGTGTATTTCCACGTTGTAGTTTCTGCTTCTTCTTTCTAGGTATTCGTTATTTTGCTCCAATTTGTCTACCTATGATTTAAAGCGGCATTTGCTGCGGCGTTCTTTATTTTCTTTTTGCCCAATTTCACATTCATTTAATCCATTTTGCTGGTGTGAAAAATTAGGCTGGTTTCAATATCCTACTTGAAGGAGTATATCTTTCTGCTCATTGTCGCACCATGTTGTTTTTTCCTTCTGCTTCCATGTTTACTATTTTCCTGACCGGGTTCTCTGTATTTATTCTTATGTGGCCTAGCCATCGCAGTTTATTCTGTATAACCACTATTGCTAAATCTGGCTTTTAGTTTCAATTTGGTTCTTCTTCTCCATGCTCCATTTTCTTTTATTCCTCCCTACTATTTTCCTTAGGATCTTCCTCTCCCAGATTCCTAAGTTAATTTTACTTTCTTTGGTGAGTACCCATGTTTCACAGCCGAAAGACACCACTGGTCTAATCATAGTTTTGTAACACCTCAATTTCACTGACCTTTGGATATTTTTGTTATTTAGGAAATTTCTTAGACGACCTACTCAGGATGAACATTCGGTTATTCTTCCTATCATATCACCCCACTGATTCCCGTCGTTATCTCTGCCCCTAAATAAACTATGCTGTTTACTATTTTAAACACATACATTTTATTGGAGTTATCAGCTTTAAAGGTTAGGTTCTGAGTTTCTTCTTGTTTTCTGTTTCCTAAGATTATATATTTCGATTTTTCTTAATTTATTTGTAATCCTACTGCCTTGCTTGTTCTTCTATTTTTTTGTAATTTTTTTCAGTTCTTTTGTTCTTGATAATAATGCACTTTGCTTTATATAAATTCTAGGGTGGTTATAATGTTGTTGATATGGGGTCCCCCTGTTTTAGGCCAGTGTTACCCCCGAATTCTCGTGATTGATATTTTGTGTACTTTATTGTGTTTGTTGTTTCTTGGAGGGTAATCTTTACTAGAGCTAATAGATGTTGTGTTATTTCGAGGTTTTCTAGGGCTTTATAAATTTAATTTATTTTTATTTTGTCATACGCCAAGGTGGTGTATATTGTTCCAGGCCATGCCACTGGCTCTGTTGCCAAATTGTGTGCTAGGCCATTCCAAGATTCACTAAGTTTTATTTGTTTGAAATACATTTGACATTAAAAACTATTTTGACAAGGCAGTTCATATACGAGCCCAGGCTCATAATAGTTCGGCCGGCACACATTTTTGAGTAGGTGCTTTAATATAATGCGAAATCTATACAAATGGTGAAACATTTCAACAAAACTATTACAACTACAATAAAATATAGACTTTTAACTTATAAAAATTGAAAACTATATTTAATTTACATAACGGATAATCTTTGTATAACAAGGAATGTGGCTCAACTGATGGGTTAAAATAGTTCGACCTGATTTTAATATTGGGTTACATCGCCTTTATTAGCAATAACCGCCTTAATTCTGCTAGGCATTGTGTTTACAAGTCTTATACACTCTTCTGGTGAAATATTATTCCATATGTTCTGCAAGGTAGCTCTTAATTCAGGTACTGTACGTGCTGGATTTTTCCGCAGTTGTTTCTTCATGTTATGCCAAAGTGTCTCGATTGGAGACAAGTCTGGACTAGAAGACGTCCATTTTAGTAGTGAAATGTTATGGTCCTGGAACCACATACGAATAATTTTTGCCGTATGGCACGGTGCACCGTCCTGTTGGAACATAGAGTCACCGTCATTCGTTGCGCATTGTGCAATTGATGGTAAGAAGCTTTTTTCCAGAATCCTTTTCTACTTCTGCTCATTAACTGTTCCATCGATAAAATGTAATTTACCTACACCTTTTGCCGACATACAACCCCATATCATGGCTGATGCTGGGAACTTTACTTTTCTTATTAGACAATCATTATGATATGCCTCAGGGGATGTCCGCAATACTCTTCTGCGAGAATCACCTATGCAAACATCAAATTTGGACTCATCACTCCAAATTATACTTTTCCATTGTCTTTGAGTCCAATTTTGGTGTTCCCTAGCCCATTTCAGTCTATTACGTTTTTGTAATGTCGTCAATAATGGCTTTTCTTTTCTCTGTCAGAAAAATATAAGTTGCCAACAATTTTCACCCAAAAAAAGGCTAACTGTTACCTTATAGAATTTGTATCCTATGCTTCTGATAGCTCTCTTTATTGTAGACAACGAAATGTCCTTGTCTATACTTTCTCCACAAAACAGTTATTTCTTTGGTATTGGACCGTCTATTAGTTTTTACAATTCTACGTAAAGCTCTCCTATTTGCTTCCGTAATTGTAGATGGTCGGCCGGTTTTCGTTTTTTGGTCAACTCCATCAGTTGATTTATACAAATTGATAATATCTTGAACAGTAGAACGCGGCACTGAGTGCGAAACTGAAATGCGACGTGTAGAAATTATGTTTTTATAAGCATTAACAATTGACAAGCGCAAATCGTTACTTAAAGGCTTACCACGAGGCATTATGCTTTAAAAATAAATAATAACTAATACTGACAGCTGCCTTCTTCATTTGTTCAGTGAGTGTTTTGTTTTTACTAATGGGCCCGATTTCATGGCAATTCTGATAAGCGGCCGAACTATTATGACCCATCAGTTGAGCCACATTCCTTGTTATACAAAGATTATCCGTTATGTAAATTAAATATAGTTTTCAATTTTTATAAGTTAAAAGTCTATATTTTATTGTAGTTGTAATAGTTTTATTGAAATGTTTGACCATTTGTATAGATTTCGCATTATATTAAAGCACCTACTCAAAAATGTGTGCCGGCCGAACTATTATGAGCCTGGGCTCGTAAGTTACAAAAATGCCTTTGTGTTGCGTACCAAGCTGCAAGTCAACTTACGCTTCATCAGTTGCTCCATATGTTAGCATGTTCAAGTTTCCATCAAATGAAACGGTGGCACACAATTTGGAAGAAGTTTTGCATTTAGAGAACTGGTGGATTGGAAAGGCGCGTGTTGTGTGTGAAAAGCACTTTACAAGAGCGGATTGTTCATTTAGTGACCAAAACTAGTAATTTTTTTGTTAAAGGTTGGCGCAGCCATGTTGCCAGATTGTGGTAGGCCATTCCAAAGGTCACTTTATAGGCCCAGTGTCATGACCTGGAACAATATAGACCGCCTTGCATACGCATACGCTTGTCTAAAGTCGATAAAAAGGGCTTGCACTGGTATGTTCGTACTACATTTCTCTTAGCATTCTTTTAAGATAAAAATCTGGTCGGCCATCGACTTCTCACTTCTGAATCGGGCCTGATATTTTCAGATTTTATGTTCCGCTTCTTGTTTCAGTCTATTATTTATCAGCTTTGCTAGAATCTTGTATGTCACATACAGCAATGCTATTGGTCTATAGTTTTATTTTTTTATTTCCTTTTTGGACATCTGGAATTGTCTTCCTTCTCTATATCTCAATTAATAGTTGATAAATTGTGCAAATGACCCCTTCTTGATGAGTACTGCTTGAATTTTATCTGAACCGGCGCTCTTGTTGTGCTTTAGTTTCTTAACCGTTTTCACGGATCTTTCATAGGTCGGATCTTGCACACGATTTTCTTTTTGCTTTTAGATTTTTTTTCGTCAATACATAGATCACTATTTTCATTTATAAGGCCCCTGGTGTTTGGAATTTCAAGCCTTCATTTTCCTCTTTCATAAGCTTTTGTATTTTAATTTCCGTACTCTTCTATTTCTTCGAATTTTTTATTCTTACTTTTCTCGCCGTTTCTCTCTACAGGCTTTATTTTTTACTTGTCTGTATTTTATCTGTTGTGCGTGGGATTCCGTTTCCAGCATTTTTATTCGAATCTTATTTCTTCTCTAACAGTACGACAGAATGATAGCATTTGTAATTCAAAAATGTTTTGTAATATCTTTCCATTTAACCCTGGTGAGTACAGCCATGTAGGTATGCTTTTTTAAATCTCTCTCATAATACTTTCGCAGTCTTTGCTACAATTTGTGAAATTGTGTTGTCTACTTCAGCAAAGTGCAAGGAAAGTACAACAATTGTACAACATGTTACCAAGTACCTAGAACAAAACGTTATGTTTTGTTTGTAATATTAGTTTTTTTGTTTCAGTAAGCGAGTGCAAAGACAAATGGAAGAACTTGCGTGCAGTTTTCGTCCGTCATATGAAATCTCCTCTAAGTGGATCAGGGTTGAAGAAAAAGAAACCTTATTACTTGGCCGAAGCGATGCAATTTACGCTGCCATTTATAAAAGTACTTACAGTTTCTACACATGGAAATCTGCCGGAAGTTAAACAGGAAGTTGTTGACGTATATGAAGATGAGGAAGAAGACTCTCAATCTCAAGCACCTTCTGTATCTTCGGACCCTCTTGAAGAGCCAGAGCACGCATTCTATCAGAACCAACCACCCCAACACGAACAACCATCTCAAAATGAAGAATTATCCCAGAATTTGACTTTAGAATCTTATCAAAAATCATGCTGCAGTTGCAAACAGAAACGTTCAATTACCGAAGTCGATCCTGCCTTTATGGAATATTTCAAATCTAAAAAGGCTGCCCTTCCTTCTACATCAAATGACAAGTCGCAGGCAAAACAAATGTTCCTTTTAAGTTTGATGCCGGAACTCGATGAAATGAGTGACCAACAAATCAAAATATTTAAGCGAAAGGTTTTACAATTGATCGATGATATTCAAAATTCTACACCTGTAACAACTAGCTCCTTATCCTTAGCATCTTCAATATCTCTTGTTTCATCACCAGCCCCATCTCCAATGTCACAAATCCATCCTCCAGTGCAACAAGTCATACAAGATCCATCATCACCCGAGTAACCACCACACTGTAACAGTGGTCACCAAATCTACACTATAGAAACAGATCAACAACATACAGGATCGATTATTCAACATTCAAACATGTGATGAATCAAATTATAATGGGCGAACAACTGCACATATGCATTTTAAATAAATTAAAGTACATATATTTAATATCTTTAAAAGTAATGTACAAGTATAACGTAAATAAATAGTATATTATGTATATCTCAGAGTTATTAGTATAATTTTTTCACCACTGAAGCTTTTTTTTATAGCATTTCTCTGCTAAATGCCAGGATCAATGATCCGTATAAGTTCAAGTACTCTCCATTGACATCCTAGAACTCGAAAAATTTAGAATCGCTCTGTTGTCTTTCTCGTCACTTGACATTTATTTTTCACTATATTGTAGTGCAAATACTCAATCATGCAAAATAGAAAACACAACGGTGAGGTGCTTTCAAGTTTGATAGTTTGAATCTGATTTAAATCTCGTTACTTTTGCGTTCCTCTATGTGCGAAACGACAATAAAAACTAGTTATTAATCAGTTTATGATTTCAATCAATAACCAGCCCGACCACTATTGAGTAGCTCCATGTGCGGAAGGCCTAATTCGACAGAATGTAACAGTCCTTTTTAATTTCAACGTTAGAAGCCTAGTTTTTCATTGTGAGGCCATACAACCTTGCTCTCTTTTTTCGATTAATTTTATTAGCTCTACGTTATTTTGATGGGAGTGGAGGTAACTTCACGTTAAGATCTTCTCATCTTGAGACACGAGGTGTAGCCAGTTCTGTTGGTGGCGTTTTGGGATCTGACGCCCACGATTAATTCTAAGAACATCCAGGTTGGATGCAGCAGCTCCAGCTTTTCAAAAGCAATGGAACCGTTATCTACGCCCTCTGGGCTGATGATTCAGCTATAAAATTCAAGCTGCACGTGTTCTTTGGGCCGTTATCTAACGTGAGGTGAGCACATGTTCTTACTTAGGGTTTTGGTGTTAACTGTTAAATTAGGTCCGCTCTCCACGTATTGCTAAGGATGCTTGTAAGTCCGTTTCATCCTCTGCGACAGCCGCCGGCAGCTATGCTCGGTGCCCGTCCCCTCTGATGTTTGGAGGTAAATTTTCTCCGTCTTACGTAAGCCTTGGACGGATTGCATTCCCGTGAGTTGCCGCATTTCCAATTCAAGAGGCGTGGTAAGGATTCGAAAATCCACGGGCGATGATTCCAAGAGCGTCCCATTTACGCAGCGAGCTGCGCTGGATTTAGACCAGTTAATTGCGCAAGCTATGAGTACTACTAGCGCATGCCACCTTCTAGCTTACATAACTACGAAGCGTTTGTATTTGTATTAGTCGGATTTTGCCTGCTCTCTAACGCGACGTCTAGGTACAAAGGCTTTTGGGATATATCGCGCTCGGTATACGATAAAAGTTTAGCTATTTTTGAGCAGCGACAGCTGTCTTCAATCGATCACGTTACTAACATTTTAAAGTCAGTTATTTAATTGTATTTTTTCCAAATTTAGCTTGGTCATATCTAGGGTTTTTCAGTTCCGGGTACCCGGACTCGGACCCGCCGAGTTCACTTAGGAATGCCCAGACCCGATACCTGGTCTTAAGACTCGGCGAGACCTAAGTCAACGTTTTTTATTTATTTTGTAATATTAGGTACCTACTTATAAAATTGTACTTACGTTAATTGGATTTTGATGTTTTAAGATTATTATATTATATGTATTATATTATATATACTTTAATTTTACTATATTATATTAGTTAAATGTGGTTTCAGTTTCTTATTTTTTATTTGTATTACGAGAACATTACTTCTTTGTTGTTCCAATTAAAATTTAGACAAATAATTCTCTTTTGTATATTATTTTTATCATTAATGGTTAATGATTTTAATATGTGTTTGTTATAGTAATGAATTATTGTTAAAACAAAAGAAAATTGTGTATATAGATATGTTTGAATATAAAATATCAAATACCCGGACTCGACGGGTCCGAAAAGCCCGAGGCTTCCCAAACCCTAGTTATCAGATAACAGCTGGGCACGCACCTACTCTGAGAAAGCTGAACTACTGGCACAACAATTAAAAAAAAGTCTTCCAGCCCCTACCATCAGCAGCCCAGATTCTGAAATCCGGGAATACCTAGATGTCCCTTTTCAAATGTCGCTAATGCCAAAACTATTCACGGTAAAAGAAATTCGCGAGATGATCAACACAAAATAAAGCCCCAGGTTTTGATTTAGTAACGGGGAAAATAATAAAAGAACTCCCCCGCAAAGGTCTCGTAATGTTAACCACTATATACAATGCGATTTTGAAAATAGGTTACTTCCCGGCACAATGGAAAAATCTCTCAAGTAATTATGATTTTTAAGCCAGGGAAAACACCAAATGTAGCTGATTCCTACAGACCAATCAGTCTCTTGCCGATTATAAGTAAGCTCTTTGAAAAACTGCTTGCCAATAGACTAACACCTATCATAGAAGCGCTAAATCTTATACCTAGTCATCAATTCGGCTTTAGAAATGAGCATTCCACCATCCAGCAGGTTCATTGAGTAGTTGACTACATCAACCAATCATTCGAAGAGAAGAAATACTGCACGGCAGTGTTCCTGGATGACAGCCAAGCGTTTGATAAAGTGTGGCATGATGGCCTCTGAAACATACACTGCCACATACATATTTTATTATATTGAAATCCTATCTAGAGGATAGACGAGTCCCACGAGCACGAGGGAACAGTTACAACCAAGAATTTTCGAGGCTGCTAGTGAAATTCGTGAAAACTATAATATTCAGCAAGTGTATGAATCGCTAGTACGACGGTGCTATGTTTGTATTCGAAGCCGGACAACTCGGCGCCGCCATCTCGGTGCCGCCACTTCGGCGCCGCCATCTCGGCGCGGGGCCAGCTCGGCGCCGGGACAACTCGGCGCGGAGCCATCTCGGCGCCAGTCAACTCGGCGCGAGGCCATCTCGGCGCCGAATTCAAATTTGCAAACTACATTGTGCACCACGTATCAATAATAAAGAAAGTGATCGCCAAAAAGCTGTTATCAAATGAAAAAAAAATATTGAGAATTTTTTGGAAAATCAAACACTGACGACCAGAGGTGGTTGCAAAGTGATTATAAATGAGCCAAACAAAAGTTGTTACATGACTTCCGTTATCAGTAAAATTTTCCTTTTTTTTAAATAATTACAAAGCATGCATTTACTAGTCAAGATAGAGACACATTTCACGAAAAAAAGTTTTCTGGCCTTGAGATTGTTCAGTCAGCTAAAACTACCACACAATAAAAAATCTCATTAAAATCTTACTTAAATTCCGAAAAATAGCACTTTTTCGATTTACACAATTTTGAAGAACGCCATTTTCTAAGTAACGTGCTTTTTATATAACAAATCTTTCTTTAATGTTTATTTTCCAAATCAAAGAATTTTATTTTTAACATTTTTTTTTATTATGAAATAAAAAACTTTTTGAAAAATTTGTATTTTTCCATAGCCGTCTTTGTTAAAAGTAAAATTCTTTGATATGGGACCTAAACATAAAAGATAATGTGAGAGATCAAAGTTAGCAGAGAATTTTGAAATTTGGTATAGGAACCTAGATGTTGATTCTAAACAACTTCTCTTAATAACTTTTTGTCGTATTTGCTACATAAAAGACACGCTACTCTACAGTAACAGTTTGATATGAACCGTTAAACAGATCGAATAAAAACAAAGGAAACGTACGCCGCCCGAAAGGCGCCCGAAGAACAAAGAATATTACATCTGTTTAACAAACCGCCGCGATCCTACCCAGAAGTATCTTTCAAAACCCTAAAATCATAAAAATAAGTGTCCTTACAACGAATTTCTAAAGTGCAGCAAGATTGCAACCATAAACTTTATTGGAGCCGGCCGGCCAAGAAAGGTGACAGCCAGCGAAATACGCCTCACGAATGTTTGCAGATTAAATTAAGAATTTTTCACTAAAACGCCCTTAAAACAGAGTGCGCTCTGTTTTAATCACACATAAAGGATACCAGAAGATAGGAAAAATTAACCGCTACCTATTAAAACAAACCATAGAGCGCTAGCACATATACAGGTGGAGAAAAAGCAATTTTTCCATCAGGCAGCCAAACACGCGCCCGGGAGAGCGGCCGAGAGTTCAGCGGCCCGAGGAAAGGCATATTGTAACGAAGAAATCAGGGGCCACGACCGAGTACAGCGGGCAAAGATGCAGATTACAAATTAAATTTTAATTAACGGAAGGAAGCGTCCCAGAAAAGCGAAATTGGTCTCAAAAATCTTATAAAAATAGCGCGCAACCGATCAAAGCATAATAAACTTTTTAACACACGCCATAAGAATAATACTTAATTAAGCTTTACGCGGAACATTGCATTAAAAATTCCAATTTGAGCTAATTTTTACTCAAAACATAGCAAATTGGGTGTCGTTAGAATCGGCATTTCATCAACTATTGATTGCGACTCAATCCAAGTCGATAATTGATCACGCCGCTCAATTAAATGCTATAATTTCAAAATATATCGAAATCGGGCAAAACATCCCTTCTACTTCGACCAATGAGCGTCGAGATCGCGTTGGACAAAGGACTGGCTCCTTTAAATAGTCAGACGCTGGCAGTAAGAAATCACTCAGCCAGGAGAGTCGGACCAGCATCAACTCTGCCTCGGCGGGTCAATCCAGCAGCAACTCAGCCAAGGAGAGTCCACCAGCCGCCACTTCAGCTTCCAGGACTACCAGCAGCCACTCCAGCTTCCAGGACCACCAGCAGCCACTTCAGCTCCAGGACCACCAGCCGTTTCATCTACTGGACTTAGCTGTCTGCCGCATCTTCGTGGACTTAGAGCCGATCCATTTCACTGGACTTAGCTGTCTGCCGCATCTTCGTGGACTTAGAGCCGATCCATTTCACTGGACTTAGCTGTCTGCCGTCTTCGTGGGACTTGGGATTCGAGCCACTTCAGCTTCCAGGACCAGCTAGCAGCTCCAGCCTCTCCAGAGCCTATCACCCTCGTGGACTTAGAGCCAATCCTACGCATTGGACTCTGCTGCCTGCCGTCTTTGGAAAGCCACTTTCGCCAGCCGCCGCCTCCGCCCAGGAGATCCGCACTGCCGCCGACGTTGCCGCCGCCGCTGCTCACAGCCCGCCGCCCTGTCGCCAGTCGCCACCGCCGCCGCTGCAACCGCAGAAGGAAGCCGCCAGCCGCCGCCTCCGCCAAAGGAGATCAGCACTGCCGCCGACGTTGCCGCCGCCGCTGCTCACAGCCCGCCGCCCCGTCGCCAGTCGCCACCGCCGCCGCTGCCACCGCAGAAGGAAGCCGCCAGCCGCCGCCTCCGCCCAGGAGATCCGCACTGCCGCCGACGTTGCCGCCGCCGCTGCTCACAGCCCGCCGCCCCGTCGCCAGTCGCCACCGCCGCCGCTGCAACCGCCGAAGGAAGCCGCCAGCCGCCGCCTCCGCCAAGGAGATCCGCACTGCCGCCGACGTTGCCGCCGCCGCTGCTCTCAGCTCGCCGCCCCGTCGCCAGTCGCCACCGCCGCCGCTGCAACCGCAGGAGGAAGCCGCCGGCCCCGCCTCCGAAGGACCACACCCGCTTCCAATCGCGGATGCCAATCCGCCATTTTCTTTTCTTTTTCTGTATATAAATGTTACCTAGTTATAAGCTTATTTGTATGTGTAAATATAATAAACTTTGTTCCAATCAAATCCAGTGTCTAGCTGAGGGTAACGCCCAACCACCCCTTCTTACGCCGACGCCATTGCAGTAACCCTACCGCTGAGCATAGACGTAGGCTTGTTAATTGTCGCCCGGAACGTGGGGCAAACCTGTGGTGGACACCAGAGGGAAGTCACGCCCACTACAATGGTGAAGTCAAGAAGGAAGGGAAACATGGAGACAACTCCGCCAAGGATCAACGAAGAACCTCAGCGGACACCGCGACAAGGAGGAAGTCTGAACAGTTCGGAAATAATAGAAGACAGCGCACCCTCATTTCCGTGTGGACAAAGGACACCGCCTCCAAGTCCCAGCCCAGTGCGACAGGAAGTCAACGAAGACAACCAACAGCAAATGGCACACCACCTTGCGAACCTAGCAGCTACAGCAGCAGGAACCAATCAACCAGCACCACTTCTGGGAGTGGTAGAAAACACCCAGTGGCGCCCAGAACAAGCTCCAGCAGCACCAACGATCACATTAACGGACGAACAATTCCAGGCACTTTTGGGACGAATGGCTGTGCCCAAAAAAGTCGATCTCCCACCAACATTTAAGGGCGAGGAGTTAGACCACCCCCAAGAGTTCATCGCAGAGTGCGCCCGCTACCATGCGCAAAGCGGATGTACTACAACAGAACTAATGAAAGTAGCCACAAACTGTCTCTAGGGGAAGGCTAGCCAATGGTGGAAACCATACGCTTCACTCCCGCTCTCCTGGAATGAATTTGAAGAAAGGCTGTTAAAGAAATTCGATAGCGCAGATGTACGAGCCTCCTTGAAAACACAGCTCTACGGGCAAAAACAGGGACTGAAAGAAAATGGCGAACTCTTTCTTCTTCGGAAGATACAACTGATACGCCGATTGGACAACGAACAGTCAGTGGGAGCCAGCATTCCCGTAATGATAGAACTGTTAAAACCGGCCCTTCGGCCTTACCTACGTGTCGCAGTGCCGGAAACAATTGAGGAACTATTGGACAAGGTGGCTGCAATTGAGAAAGACATGGACGACCGCGCACCAACGCCAAACCGCGAGACACGCCCACGAGAGCCAGCCGAGCCAAATCTACCCCGCTGCTATTTTTGCCCAGGACGCCACTTCAATAAGGATTGCCCACGACGCCACCGGCCAGCACCACAGGCAACAGGAGAAGCTCCCGTGAACGCCCCCGAAGCAAGACAACTACCACCGCCGGAAAACTGGCGGAGGCCCGGGCACATCGAGGCCGAAGCACCGCCCAGGGCCCAACCCAATGCTCCACGATAAGTACGGCCAACTGCCACAACCTCCCGTATATCATGGTGAACCTCGGATCACCACAGCGGGAGATGCGTGCCCTGATAGATTCAGCAGCCACGCATAATTTCATTAGCGCCAAGCTAGTGCAGCATCCTGAGACGGGTAGCTACGCACAAAGAACGGCCAAAATGGCCAAAGAACAGGCAACCCTGACCCTACGAGGAGAAACAAGCTTGGAAATGCAGATCGGTAGAAATAACTACGTCATACAGTGCATCATAGCAGAGGAATTAAGGGAGGACATCATTCTCGGACTACCGTGGCTTACGGAACACGAGGCTACCTTTGATTTCGCACGGCGTTGCATACACCACGGCATGAGGACCCGAGAAACCACTCATTGCCTGGTCGAGCAACACGACCCGCGTCCAGCGAATGACCCGATGGAACTTCCCCAGTTGAAGCATGACTTCCCTCGCGAGCAGGAACACAACCTCTATCAGCTACTAGAAGACTTCCCCGAAATTTGGAGGCCCTCGGCGCCACCTACGCGCACCCTGCAGCACGAGATTCATGTGAAAACCGATGCCCCTATACGCAGCCCAAATTACCGATACTCCGAAACAAAAAAGAAGATCATCGCCGAGCAAGTAGAAGAGATGCTGGCACGCGGTTTCATCGAGCCTAGCCAGTCACCACATAACTCGCCAATCGTCATCGTGGAGAAAAAGGATTCTACACCCCGGTTCTGCTTGGACTTTCGTAGGCTAAACGAAGCCACCATCAATGAGCCGGCGGTACTACCCTTGATCCACGAAACCATCAAAGATCTAGATTCCGCGTGCATCTTCTCCTCACTTGACTTAAAGTCGGGGTACTGGCAGATAAGTTTACACCCCCAAGCCAAACCCTACACCGCGTTCACGACTCCGGATGGCGCAGCCTATCAGTTTCGAGTCATGCCATTCGGGCTCAAGACGGCACCAATGACCTTTCAGAGGCTGATGGCCCGGGAAGTACTGGTAGGGTACCTCCACAAATTCTGCCTCGTGTATTTAGATGACATCATCATTTACTCGGAATCATGGGAGCAGCACCTTCAACACCTCCGAAAGGTATTCGAACGACTACAGGAACATGGGCTCATATGCTCGCCAGAAAAATGCCACTTCGGGAAATCCACACTGCACTACCTAGGGCATATCGTTGGCCCAGAGGGAAACGAACCTCAACCAGGTCACGTGCAGCAGGTCATCAACGCCCCGCCCCCTACTAACCGAAAGGGGTTACGACAGTTCCTAGGCATATGCAATTGGCTACGCGAGTACATTCCCCGATTCGCCGACGTTGCGGCCCCTCTCACCGACCTACTAAGCACTAAAAAGCGCTGGACTTGGACCCCAGACGTTCAGCAAGCATTTCACCAAGTGAAACAATTGTTTCAGACACCGCTGAAGTTAGCCCGACCCGATGCTTCTCGCCCCTTCATTTTACAAACAGACGCCAGCAAATTTGGCATCGCCGCCGTGCTCTACCAGGAACGTCCCGATGGAGGTCGAGACGTCATCTCCTACGCCAGCACCCGGTTCCTGCCAGCCGAACAACGTTATCACTCCAACGAACAAGAGTGCCTAGCCGCCGTATGGGCGATAAAAAAATATCGGCCCTACTTAGAAGGCAGGCAGTTCACCCTCCGGACCGATAACCGCGCCCTCACCTGGCTCAACACCTTGAAGGACCAGCGAGCTAAACTCACGCGTTGGGCTCTCCTGCTACAGGAGTTCCACTTCACAATCGAGCATTGCCCCGGAAAGCACAACGAGTTGCCGGACGCGCTATCTCGACAGCCGACTGGACAGCCGGCCGAAGCAGTGTGGGATGACCCGACAGTACTGCTACCTCCCATTCACAACAAGCGCTTCGCCCAAAAACGTGTAACGGCCAGCCAACCCGCTAAGAAAGGATTTCCCAGGTTCCAGGAACCCGCTACAGGAAATCAGGCGGCCAGCAGCCAAACACCACACGGTGAGGACTCACCGAGGTATCAACGGGCAAGCAGCCGTGCTACCGTCACGGAGCCACCAGGCAAGCCATCCCTAAGCCTGCTGGACGCAGTCGAAGAAACGTTATGGGAGACCATTGCACAGGACCAAAGGCAGGATAATTACTGTCAAGATTTAGTCAACTCATGGCACCAAAGCTACTTCGTCGAGGACCCAACCCCGGATCTCGTAGCCGTCCAGGAGAATTATCGAATAGAGGATGGGTTGCTTTACCACCAGACGGATCAAGGCCCAAGACTGTTTGTCCCGGAGAGAAGCCGACCCAGGGTCATTTACCAATACCATGATCAAGACTTAGCTGGACATCCCGGCATCGCCGAAACAACACGAGCCATCCGCTCACATTTTCATTGGACGCGTTTACGAGAAGATGTCCGGAACTACGTCCGCCAATGCCTGCTCTGCTTGAGATGCAAGAAGGGCCGCCACCAAGCCAAAGCCACCCTGAGGCCTCACCAACCCAACCGAGCGTGGGACACGATTGCGCTCGACCTCATGGGGCCCTACCCCTCGTCAGCCACCGGGAAGAAGTTCATCCTGGTAATAACCGACCTCTTCACCCGGTGGACTGAAGCCTTCGCTTTAGCCAAAGCCACCGCCCCCATCATCATCCGCACCTTGCGAAATGAAGTCTTTCCCCGCTTTGGGTACCCGAGCGCCATGCTGACCGATAACGGGCGTCAGTTCATCAGTGAACAATGGATGAGAGCCTGCCAGGAGTGGGATATCCAGCCATGGACGACCGCCATCTATCACCCCCGAGCCAACCCAACGGAGCGAAGGAATCAAGAAATAAAAAAGGGGCTCCGCCTGCACCTACAAGGAGGAAACCATCGCGAGTGGGACAAGCATCTTCCCGCGACCCTATTTAACTTACGGAATCGCCATAACACCGCCCTAGGGTGTTCCCCAGCATACGCCATGTTCGGAAAGGAATTAGACCGCCCCGGGGAATGGAGGTTCCGACACCCCACGCTGCTGCCCAAAACGCCCCACGAACCACGGACCCACAACCGCGGAGCACGGGACACAGGCATCCGAAACCGAGCCATCGACCAGCGCCAAGAAGCACCGGACGCCGACAACCCCACGTTTCAACCCCAGCAGTGGGTCATGGTGAAAAATCACCCTCTCTCAGACGCCATCGCCGGGATCCATGCAGGGTTCCAACCAAAATGAAGTGGACCCCACCAAATCTTGGACCAACTTGGCCCAAGCATCTATAGGGTCCAAAGAGGACAACAGGCCCTCAAAATTCACGCAGACCAACTCCGCCCCTTCTCTCCCTAATCTTTTTTGCCCGGATCGCGGACGCCAAAGGAGGGGGGAATTGATATGAACCGTTAAACAGATCGAATAAAAACAAAGGAAACGTACGCCGCCCGAAAGGCGCCCGAAGAACAAAGAATATTACATCTGTTTAACAAACCGCCGCGATCCTACGCAGAAGTATCTTTCAAAACCCTAAAATCATAAAAATAAGTGTCCTTACAACGAATTTCTAAAGTGCAGCAAGATTGCAACCATAAACTTTATTGGAGCCGGCCGGCCAAGAAAGGTGACAGCTAGCGAAATACGCCTCACGAATGTTTGCAGATTAAATTAAGAATTTTTCACTAAAACGCCCTTAAAACAGAGTGCGCTCTGTTTTAATCACACATAAAGGATACCAGAAGATAGGAAAAATTAACCGCTACCTATTAAAACAAACCACAGAGCGCTAGCACATATACAGGTGGAGAAAAAGCAATTTTTCCATCAGGCAGCCAAACACGCGCCCGGGAGAGCGGCCGAGAGTTCAGCGGCCCGAGGAAAGGCATATTGTAACGAAGAAATCAGGGGCCACGACCGAGTACAGCGGGCAAAGATGCAGATTACAAATTAAATTTTAATTAACGGAAGGAAGCGTCCCAGAAAAGCGAAATTGGTCTCAAAAATCTTATAAAAATAGCGCGCAACCGATCAAAGCATAATAAACTTTTTAACACACGTCATAAGAATAATACTTAATTAAGCTTTACGCGGAACATTGCATTAAAAATTCCAATTTGAGCTAATTTTTACTCAAAACATAGCAAATTGGGTGTCGTTAGAATCGGCATTTCATCAACTATTGATTGCGACTCAATCCAAGTCGATAATTGATCACGCCGCTCAATTAAATGCTATAATTTCAAAATATATCGAAATCGGGCAAAACATCCCTTCTACTTCGACCAATGAGCGTCGAGATCGCGTTGGACAAAGGACTGGCTCCTTTAAATAGTCAGACGCTGGCAGTAAGAAATCACTCAGCCAGGAGAGTCGGACCAGCATCAACTCTGCCTCGGCGGGTCAATCCAGCAGCAACTCAGCCAAGGAGAGTCCACCAGCCGCCACTTCAGCTTCCAGGACTACCAGCAGCCACTCCAGCTTCCAGGACCACCAGCAGCCACTTCAGCTCCAGGACCACCAGCCGTTTCATCTACTGGACTTAGCTGTCTGCCGCATCTTCGTGGACTTAGAGCCGATCCATTTCACTGGACTTAGCTGTCTGCCGCATCTTCGTGGACTTAGAGCCGATCCATTTCACTGGACTTAGCTGTCTGCCGTCTTCGTGGGACTTGGGATTCGAGCCACTTCAGCTTCCAGGACCAGCTAGCAGCTCCAGCCTCTCCAGAGCCTATCACCCTCGTGGACTTAGAGCCAATCCTACGCATTGGACTCTGCTGCCTGCCGTCTTTGGAAAGCCACTTTCGCCAGCCGCCGCCTCCGCCCAGGAGATCCGCACTGCCGCCGACGTTGTCGCCGCCGCTGCTCACAGCCCGCCGCCCTGTCGCCAGTCGCCACCGCCGCCGCTGCAACCGCAGAAGGAAGCCGCCAGCCGCCGCCTCCGCCAAAGGAGATCAGCACTGCCGCCGACGTTGCCGCCGCCGCTGCTCACAGCCCGCCGCCCCGTCGCCAGTCGCCACCGCCGCCGCTGCCACCGCAGAAGGAAGCCGCCAGCCGCCGCCTCCGCCCAGGAGATCCGCACTGCCGCCGACGTTGCCGCCGCCGCTGCTCACAGCCCGCCGCCCCGTCGCCAGTCGCCACCGCCGCCGCTGCAACCGCCGAAGGAAGCCGCCAGCCGCCGCCTCCGCCAAGGAGATCCGCACTGCCGCCGACGTTGCCGCCGCCGCTGCTCTCAGCTCGCCGCCCCGTCGCCAGTCGCCACCGCCGCCGCTGCAACCGCAGGAGGAAGCCGCCGGCCCCGCCTCCGAAGGACCACACCCGCTTCCAATCGCGGATGCCAATCCGCCATTTTCTTTTCTTTTTCTGTATATAAATGTTACCTAGTTATAAGCTTATTTGTATGTGTAAATATAATAAACTTTGTTCCAATCAAATCCAGTGTCTAGCTGAGGGTAACGCCCAACCACCCCTTCTTACGCCGACGCCATTGCAGTAACCCTACCGCTGAGCATAGACGTAGGCTTGTTAAGTTATTTACCTAACAAGTTCGTAATTTTCCCGAATGAACACTTTGTTTGCAGCACGACCTAAGGGAGTGCTGCATGTAGTGCGAATTCGGGAAAATTCTTCCCGAAGGAGTTAGGTACAATGTTTTTTGTAACGAAGAACTGAAAATATTTAAAAAAATTCAAAAAATATTATTTAGTGTTTTACTAATTTACTGAGTTAACAGGACAAATCACTAAACTTTTATACCTATCCTACGCACCTGTTAGTTTTTGTCGACGTTTACAGCGCCTCTGGTGTTTGCAGGCGCAATTAAACCAACGGGGGACAATCCTCTATATAATAAAGGAGAACGATCCAGACGTGTGTGTCCCGAGGGCCCCCTTGGAGAGGGGCAGAACCCCGACGGCCTCCTTAGAGATGGGCGACGCCCCGAGAGCCGCCTTGGAGAAGGGCGAAGCCCCTAGGGCCTCCTTGGAGAGGGGCGGAGCCCCGAGGGCCTCTTTGGAGAGTAGCGGGGCCCTGAAGGACTCCTTGGAGAGGAGCGGAGCCCCAACGGCCCGCTTGGAAATGGGCGAAGCCCCGAGGTCCCCCTTGGAGAGGGGCGGAGCCCCGAAGGTTCCCTTAGAGATGGGCGGAGCCCCGAGGGCCGCTTTGGAGAGGGGCGAAGCCCCTAGGGCCCCCTTGAAGAGGGGCGGATTCCCGAGGGCTCCCTTGGAGAAGAGCGGAGCCCTGAAGGACCCCTTGGGGAGGGCGGAGCCCCGAGGGCCCGTTTGGAAATGAGCGGAGCCTCAAGGGCCCCCTTGGAGAGGGACGGAGCTCCAGAGGCCCCTTTGGAGATGGGCGGAACCCCAAGGGCCCCCTTGGAGATGGGCCAACGTAATAGGCTTAAAAATGGTGGTAAATTGAATAGAATAGACCGCGCAATAGCGCGCGCAGCCCCGTTTAGTATAAAAAGTTACAAAAAACACAATTTCCCGAGTTTTTGTTGAAAAGTAAAAAACACTCGTCAGCGGCAGATAAAGTTATTATCTGCCGCTGACAACTTCATCTGCCGCTGACCAGATCAAGTAATTTTCTTCGAATTTTGTTCACAAAATTGTAAATAATTTGTTATAAAAACGTTTGAAGAAAAAATACTATATGTTATTCGGAGCAAAAGTATCTTTATGTGGTTCGGCTGTACTTATCTGCCTCGCAAGTGCGGCAGATAACCCGTCCAGCCTCGCCACATAAAATATAACTTTTGCTCCTAATAACATAATATACTATTTTTGAAAACTTTCAAGGCATACTTGATTTTTCAAAACTGAAATGCTGTTAGAAATTCGCCTTTAACCAAGCAGGGCTGAACCCCAAAAAATGAAAATTTAAATCGAGAATTTTTTACCTTTTACAAGAGTCGTTTCACCTATCCGGGGACACACTGTATATACAGGGTGATTTTAAGTTGATTCTTTCCTTTTGCCAGGATATAAAGCTAAAAAAAGTAAGCCATCTACCACTTTTGCGAAATATCAAAACTAACGGAGGTACAAGGTGTTAAAGTTAAAGTACGTTTTTTTTCTATAATAATTTTCAAGGTCAACTTTCTAGGGGATAAGTTGCATTCCTGCAGGGTCCCTAGTTTTAATAATGTTGGTACATAGATTTTTAGTTCTTTTCTTCCACTAAAAAAATAATTGTCATTTTGACAGATATGTCATAATTTAATATCGCTTGCTTCATTTTTGCATTTAAAATTTTTCTTGGTTTTCTTTTTTTATACGATTTTATTGATGATGATGATGATTCCATGTTAAAAAAAGAAATTTGTCAAGAATTCAAATTAAGAAACTTTGACATTCAAAATTGACAAATAACCATAATTTTGAAAAAGTTCTACCAACACGAGGTATAAAAATTTCCTAGCGTTTTAATCACATATCTACCAACATTTGTTACCTAACTCTGACCATAAAATAAGGAGTAGCAAAGGCTACCGGATTCTCAGCCGGAGCTGGTCGTGGGTCGAACAGAAGACTTAAAGCGTAAGCTGAAACGATGAATAATTTATGGGCGCCAAGTAGCAGTAACCCAGCACTTTGCTAATCATCAAACCAGACACTACGGAAGGTGCTACTACGCGATCCTGAAAATTAGAGGTAGCGACAAGGACACACAAATCAAATTCGCAGGCATAGGTAACGAGTATATATAATTTAATAGAATATTAACATTAATAAAATATTAACAATGCTCGGTAGTATATCACAACAACAACAAATATCACAAACCAGATTCCATATAATAATATCGTGAAATTTATCACAGATTAAACTCACCAGATTAAATAAATAAAGTCGTAGATCGTAGCAATTCGCATGTATGACCAAACGCGTCTCAAATTTAAGCGGTAGTTAAGGTTTTGTTTTGTTTGTCAAGTTGAAATCAACGCTAAACCCTCAGTTGCAAAAATACATAACTGTACTAGTAATCAAATGTACACAAAACCCATTATTACCCAAGATCTTGGTTTATAGGGGGCGCAATATTACCCGAAACACGCTAAATAAATCTCGCCCTAAAGGGGCGTAATTGCTAAAACAAAGATCGGACTGATTTCGCTGATTTCTTGCAAAATGGGGCCGCACTAAGCCAAATTCAACCGACTGACGGATCTCTCCACTGAGATCGAGTCTAAAATCGTTCAAATGGGCGTATGCAAGAATTGCTATTACAAAATTTACATAAGGGAGACCTTATCGTCCCTAAGCATCTACATTAGACACAGCCTGAAGGCTAATGGAGGCTTAAAAATGTCAAGTTACAAATATAAAGATGTAAACAACAAAATAGGTTTACTTTTAGACAGGTGAGTTATCACAACATTAAAGTAAGTTAATTCGCTTATCAAAATCTGGCCGTAGCACAAAGCGCTACAATGAATAATTAAACACACATTAAAATCATGCCTATAACACAGGTTAAGTTGGTCGAGCTCAAAACTGCACAAGAACGCTTAAGGAAATTGCAAAGACAGACCTTGGCTGCACCAGGTGACGAACGTGCTAAATCGGAGGCCTACTGCACGATGTCGAGGAAGCCAGGTGTTCCAATGGGCTTCATCGCAGGTAACGCAGAGATCTCGGGCCAGTAAATCTGCTAGCCTGTTTTAGGGACTGGAAATCTCCCAAACTCACAGCCAGCCGACTGCAGCAACTGCCTGGAGAGAGTGCTCTCCAAGAGGGGCCAAATCCATCAACCAAATGCTTCGAAGAGATCTGCGCCACCATGTACAAAGCTCGCAGCACACCAACAGAGATGCGTTAGTTCATACTATAGGACTGCTTCCTAATCTGAGTGCGTTCACCGCCCGTGCCAAAAGGGAGCTAAAAGGGACAACATTCTGCCTTAGAAATATAACCAGTAATTGTCAAAATAGCATACCGTGAGATGTTATGCTCCAAATCGCCCAAGTAGTTACATGTGCTTGTCAGATGAATTCCGGACAAAAATCCGTGCTTGAAATGTATCACAACAAAAACGTCGAGGACGTCTCCCGGACCAATTTCACACCAAAATATACATTTTCATGCTAGGATGAGCGTGACAAAACCGAATTACAAATATTCGTGCATCGATTAACCAAAGATGCTTTTCACCACATCCATCTTCTGACAAGTCAAAATGGCTAATGATAATTTGACAGCTAGGCCCAGAAAATTCCAAATTTGCAGAAAAATCGCATCTGCAACCAACATAGCACGCGTACAACGTGAGGCCTAATCTGCAGTGACTTTACTCGAGGAAATGGGTAACTAAAACTAGGCTATTATAGGGTAAATAGTTAGAGCGAAATGTGCAAAGTGCCTTGAATTAGGCAGGGATAAGGCAAATCGTTAAATTAATACGAAAAGTGACTTTTGGCCCATAACACATTGTAACACTTTGACAGTTATTATAGAAAAAAAACGTACTATACAAAGTATGAACTAAAATTACTTAACGAAAATTAAACTAAACTTAATCTAACTTAAATGATTATCAGCAGTCGCTTCTACACACACATTCCGCATATAAGAGCGATGCGGCAGCGGCATTTTAACGACACTCCCAGTAAATAATAAGCATATTCACTCATTCATTATTGTCATAAACATGAGCCATTATTGCAGCAATAACATTAAGAAAATTACAATGGAAAACTAGTTGACAGATCATTGCTTGACAACAGAGATAAACAAAAATAAAGTTGTCAGGCCGCCTTTGCGCCAAAGTTTAGTTTTTAATTGGAAACTTTAACACCCTGTACCTCCGTTAGTTTTGATATTTCGGAAAAGTGGTAAATAAAACAAATACTTATTTTTTAGCTTTATTTCCAGGTAAACGGAAAGAATCAACTTAAAAATCACCCTGTATATAAATATATATATAAAAATATACTGGTAATGTTTATATTTTACTTTATACAGGATGACAGCTTGTCCGAAAACCTATTTAGCCCGTATTAGATATATGGAGTGATTTTTACTTAGTTAAAAATGGCGTTTTTCGAAGTTGTGTAAATCAAAAAAGTACAATTTTTCTGAAATTAAGCAAGATTTCCTTCGATTTTTATTATGTGTTACTTTTAGCTAACTCAACAATGTCAAGGCCAGAAAACAACTTTGTTTCGTAAATGTTGTCCCTATCTTGGCTAGTAAATGCATTTTTCGTAATTATTTTTAATAAATGTTGAATTTTACTGATAACAGAAGTCATGTGACAACTTTTGTTTGGCCCATTTGTAATCACTTTGCAATTACCTCTGGTCGTTAGTGTTTGATTTTCCAAGAAATTCTAAATATTTTTTTTCATTTGACGCCAGCTTTTTGGCGATCACTTTATTTATTATTTGTTTATAATAATTTTCTTACGCAGTGCACACTGTAGTTTGGGAATTTAAATTCGGCGCCGAGATGGCGTCGCGCCGAGTTGGCTGGCGCCGAGATGGCTCCGCGCCGAGTTGTCCCGGCGCCGAGATGGCCCCGCGCCGAGATGGCGGCGCCGAAGTGGCGGCGCCGAGATGGCGGCGCCGAGTTGTCCTAGACCCCAAATAAAAATATTTTATTTTTCATTAACACCCTTTATCTTTTTAAGGGAGCATTGTGGTACTAAGGTGTATTGTGTGTGAATTGCTTTGGTAAAAAATTGCAACCAATTATGACTCAGAATAATTAGAAATTCAGTCGTTATCTAAATGACTAGGTATGTTATAAAAGGATGAGTAAATTCAGAATTTTTACAATTTGACTGAAAATTTTAGGCGTTTTATAAAACACCGGATACCTCTTAGTTTTATTATTTTAAAATGAACGTCTAGGCGATCATTTTTACAATGAGATTGGAATAATTAAGACATATTTAGGCATATTATACTACTTTCGAGTAAGGTGAATTGTTAATTTGGTCACGTTATGCTGGGGTTTGGAAATTTGTAAGCTACAAAATCGTTGACAGTATTTTTCGACCGTTTTTACTTCATGGTCTCTCGTTTGAAGGTGCTAGAAAACTCAGAAATATGTTAAGAGCGTGGCTTATAGATAATAATTCAATAAATTGTTCACTTGGATGTTTTGTGCAATAGCAAAAAAAAATCCTCATATCGTAGGATAATCAAGGAATTGTTTGGTGTATTTTCCTGTTGGACTTATTTCTTCTAATGTACCAACAGAAACAGTTAGAAAATTAACAACTGTAGAAGACTTAGACAAGATATTACTATAATATCAGAAAAAAGAGACATGACGAGAAAGAAGATTTGGAAAAAAAATACAATAAACTATCTGAAACTAATTAAATCCCGGATGAAGTAGGCTGGGAAAATGTTCTTGTTAATTCATATGAAAGTAATCAATATGCAGTGCTTGATTTAAATGATAGACAAACTGCTCCACAAAAAACAACTGATATTGAAGAAATTTAGATATTTAACATCGAGGATATTGCAATCGTTGGAACAGATTGGAACTGAGAATAATAGCAACGCAAACGGTTAACTGTGGTAAATGTTTAAAGTGCATTCAGCATTGACTGAAACAGCGTGGTTATGTGATTCGAGTCAAAATGAGCAGACAATAGAGACTCAAAAGATGGAATGTATTATTGATTAAAAACGTGCTGCAAATAAATGCAGTCAGAATATTGCGAATGAAGTTCCTACATTCGACAGGGGACCACTGGACCCTAAGAATATATTAGGAACTATCTTAGAGATACAAAATGAGGTGTATTAAATTGATACTATACACGGAATTTTGAACCGATGGTTTTCAACAAATGAAGTTGTCGACATTGAATATTCCGAACCAATGCATGTTTTGGAAAGAATAAAACATTCTTTAAGAGAAGCTTTAACAAAGTTCTCTAAATATGGAGGACAGGGATTTAAAAATTGTTCCCGTAAATCAAGCAAAGCTCAGTGCCACACAAGTGCTCTTGTTTTCAGGCTCACCTGAAATACAACGGTTGTCCGCGATGCTCCTCGAATTTATGCAAGCCTTCAATTTGTGCAGTTCCCTGGATTATTTATTGCACTCGTTCAGGAGGCACTTCGGAACATCAATTCTATCTTTATAAGACCAAGTTATTTTACTCAAGAGGTTAACACTTGGTGAAGAGATGAAGAGTTGTAGGATAATATGTGAATGGATTAGCTAGGCCTAACTACCCCTTAAGATATTTGTAGCCTTTGTCTGTCACAAATGAATACACTTCAGATTTTAAAAGTATAATAAAAAATCAAATAAGTTACAGAGCTTTATATACAATCAAATTGTGTTGTGTTTTGCTATTTGATCTATTAAGTGCAAAACACAACGCTCGCATAAAATTTCCTGCTTGTAAACAATATATATGAAACTTGACCTAACGATATCATATTAATGCTGAGGCCGGCACACGTCTACCGTAATGGTTACACATTGTGAACTAGTTTTGCAGTCTAATTTGTTTTGGCATAATTTTACCTAATTGTCTATTTCATGGGCAAACAGAAGTTTGAACATTTTGGTCAGGGCCAATTTGACGAGGGTCGCGCGGCGTTTTTTGCGCGGATTTCGTGGTTGTATATAATGGCTCGAGTCGTTCTTGGTGGTGTAGGATTTCTCCTTGCGTTGCTTGCCCTTGCATCTGTTCTTCCATAGTAAATAGCCTATTTCGCTGAATTAACAGATGATGAAAAGCGTGGTTAGACTGCTGACAGATCCTGTTGTGGTTGAGAGGTGTCTCCAGTTTTTATTGGATAGGTCATGAATGGCCTTCTGTCGCTGAGCTATCAACACGACCATGTGGTCCGATGTCTCCAGGATTGGTTTTTCTACTAAACTCGAATATGTGTCCTCCAAAATGTCTGCCTTGATCGTGATGTTGACTCGAGTGATCTTATTAAATGTCGCGATGACTGGGATCGTACTGCCTTGTTTGGAAACAACACTCTGGTGCGATTTGGATTACTCCCGTATTCTTGCGAACCACTTGTTTTCGTATATAGTTCCTGATAATCGCCGCACTGATGGCTTTGTTGGCTATAAACATCCACGTATTGGCCTTGTACAATTCTTTCCATACAATGGTTGTGATGTTGTAATGGTGCGTGTTACACGGTATCTTTTCTAAGCGGTGGTACATCTCGTCGATTATGAAGCTGGGGTTTTGCTCGATACTGTTTATGACCGTGTGTGTACCTACATAAATAGGTGTGCTCCTTTATTGAGGTGCTGATCTCAAATTTGTACTGTGGTATGTCGAAGTACTTATGATGATTGTAATCAATGGCTACGAAGTGCGGGCCGACTGCTAAGGTTACATACTATCCGTTGTCGATCCTCCTGGGAATTGTTGAGTTTGACAACCTCATATTGATTCCGTCGTCTCGGTAATATGAAAATATCCAAACATACTAATGATTCCTCTGTCTTCACGACCTCCATCTTGTACACTGGCGACGGTAATATCCGTAGGTTGGGTGGCAACTTCATAGATAGCTGCTTAATTAATATTGCTATTTGGGCTGGTGATACAAACTTAAATAAATGACTTCGCTTAAATACTGCATCAAGCAACTTCTCGTATTTTTCTGCGACTTCTTGTAAATAATTACTGACAAAACTTGATACGATGACAGTACGTGAACGTTTACCTTGTTGATATCAATGGATTTATACCAGGCCTTCATCTCCTTCATGATGTGGTTGAATTTCCTTAGGAAGTTCTTTAACTTAGTCGTGATCCGGTTTTCTGTTTCGCTTATAGTTGTCATTGCGGCTAGCATTAATTTTGCTTGATGGCTGGAGGCGTCTATAAACACCTGCTGATTTTTATTTAAGTCAGCGATGTCCATATACAGGGTGTTAGGTAAACATGCGGCAAAAATTCAAGGGGTTATTCCTTGGCCTATTCTAAGAATATTTTGTCCTATGATGATTTCTGAAAAAGCTATTTGTTTCGAAGATACAGGGTGAACAAAATTTGCGACAGTAACAACATTTTATTATTAAAAAGTACATGTAAAGTTGCTCAACCTACAATAAATGTTCGAAATGACTTCCTCCAGCCTGGATACTTGATAAACTCATTGGCGTACGCCAAACTTTTATTTACATTAATGATTTCGAAAAATATCGAATATGGTTGTCGCAAATTTTCGTCACCCCGTATCTTCGAAACGAAGGGGTTTTTCAGAAATCATCATAGGACAAAATATTCTTAGAATAGGCCAAAAAATAACCCCTTGAATTTTTGCCGCATGTTTACCTAACACCATATACTTCGTCATTTACCCCAAAAAGTGACGCAAGGAATTTCCCAAGTAAGCCTCTACGGGTGTGGTGTTTAGCAATCGTTCGGATGCTCTTCATGTTCCATAGTGTCCGGTCTTGTTGCTCCGATATGCGATGCATGATTTTATCACAAAACTTGTCTTCCGTAATTTCGCTACTCGTGCTTCATAATTGTTTAAATTGTAAGGCGGTAGCATGGATTCCTTGCTCATCTGTGTGAAATGCGCTGGTATAGAATATTCAGCTCCTATCCGAATGATTCCTCTGTCGAATTTTGCATTGCCAACGTGTTCTAGATATAGTCCAGGTTCTAGTGCTTGCAGCGTATAATTTGCCAAGTCACCTGGAATCATGTTACACACAATGTAAATACATACAAAAAACTGCTGAATGCACTTTTATATCTTGCTCCCGTGTTGACCGTGCGGTAGGTCTGGAATCGCTGATGCTTGTTTGTTCTTGATTTCCTTCTTCGTTTACCGGTAGCTGGCACATTTTTGTAATGGGCCGTTTGCATCGAGATCTATCTCTGCCCTGGATTGTAACTACCCGTGTTAGCCCATATTTTCCTGGATGCGTGTCGATTACTCGTGCTAATGGCCAATTTTTAGCAGATATATTATCTTCCTTTAGGAGTACCAATTCTCCTACAGCTATGTTCCGTGTTGCGGCCTTCCACTTTCCACGCTGTTGTAGCCTGGATAGATATTCCGTTGACCATGCTTTCCAAAAATCCCTTTTTATTTTTTGTAGCAGCTTCCATCTATTTAGGTGACTGTCGGCGGCGATGGATTTGTCCGGCTGTGCTGGAGTAGTAAGTGCTTACCCGATCAAGAAGTGTCCTGCGGTGATTGATGCCACATCGTTCGGATAGTTGTTTAACGGTGTCAATGGTCACGAGTTAAAGCATGCCTCCCCATTGACTCGTTTGATGTGTTACTTGATTGATTTCACGCCGACCTCCCAGATCCCACCCATGTGGGGGCTTGCCGGGGATATAAAATGCCAGTGGATAGCTTCGGTGCCCAATTTGTTTTTAATTTCGACATTCAAAATCTTGCTTGCTACCACAAAATTCGTACCATTATCATTGTAGATGTGGGGGTACTTCCCTCTTCTTACAGTGAATCTTCGCAAAGCTGCTATGAAGGCATTAGCAGTCATGTCGCTTACTGCTGCGATGTGGATCACCTTGTTGGCCAAACAAATGAATACTGCGATGTATCCTTGTATGATTTGCTGTCTCTCCCTTTGGACATTCGTAGCTGGATCGGCGAGCGTAATCCAACCCCGCACGAGTGAGTGGGATCGATGGTGTCACTTGTGCAGAGGGTAGTTGTGCCATTAGTTGCTGCATTGGTGCTTATTTATGTCTTGCGCACGTAACGCATCTATTGATGATTTTGGAAATCGTTTATTTGGCCCTTATTATTCAGTACTTTCTTCTCACAAAAGCTAATGTTGTTCGGTTACCTCCACGGTTGTGATGGTATTTTTTAATAATTTGGTCAATAGCTCTGCAGCACATAATTCTAACTTTGGCAACGTCTTCTTTTTCTTGAGGGGTGCCACCTTTGATTTAGCTGTTAGTAATGTCACTGTTGTGGCCCATGATGGTGAAGAACTTTTCATATAGATAGCCGCCTCATGCACTTTTACTAACGAATCGCAGAACCCATGCATCTCAATGCGGACGTCCTCTTCATAGTTCATCCATTTTGGAATGTGCACTTCTTTTAAGCTCGGTAGCTCTGGCCTAAATGTTTCTATTTTTCTGCGATTTACCTCGGTAGATCAGCGTCCCATGAATACTGGCCTACCCATAACTCCTGTATTAACAGTTTGGCTGTTATGATTATTGGTGCCAGTAAGCCTAGCGGATCGAAAATCTGTGCGATTTCCGTCAGGATTTTCCTCTTGGTTATCTTATCCTCTGGCTGATGCTTGACTTTATATTGTAGCAGATCGCCTGCTGGTGACAAATGAACTCCTAATGTTTTCGTTGTTGTGTCTTCTTTGTCTCCTATTTAGATGTTGATGCCCTTTTCACCATCTGGCAGGTTGGTACTCCATTTTCTGAAATTGAATCCTCCAGTTTTCAACATCTTGGTTAGTTCACTTTGGATGCTTCTTGCTTTTGCTTCAGATTTGACTTCGATAGAAGTTCATCGACGTAGAAGTCTCTCGTGGCTATTTGAGACGCCCTTTGGAAGTTTTGTTGTTTATCTTTTGCTAGTTGTTGCAGGGTTTGAATGGTCAGGTAAGGAGCAGCTGATGCCGTAACTCACACTGGTTAATTGATATTTTTGGAGTGGTTTCGTTTTGGAAAATCCCCACACAATCTTCTGGTAGTGTTGATCATCTTCAGGTATATGTATCTACTTATACATTTTTTCGATGTCTGTGGTTAATGCAAACTTGTACTTCCTCCATCGTAGAAGAATGTCCGTCAGATTTTGTTGTAGTTTTGGCTCTGCGTGCATCCTCTGGTTCAGGCTTTTTCCAGTGGATGTTTTGGATGAAGCCCTTAATTTTTATATTTCGCTGTCATGCTTTATGCCAGCTTGATGAGAAATGTAATATCCTCTTTCTGGATCATCATTTTGGTCCACCTTCTTGTGTCCTAAGGAGAGATATTCCTTGAAGTTTTGTGTTCGAACTCCAAGTTCTTACTAATTTCGAATCGTTTTTCCATTTGTAGCATCCTAGCTACTGCCTTTCGTTTTGATTCTCCTAGTTGACTTGGGTCTTCTTTAAAATGTATGTTCACCACATATGTTCCATCTTGCTTGCGACAATGAGTTGCTTCGAATTGTCGTTCACACTCTTGTTCCTCCTGTGAGATCGGTGTCTCCATCAGGACTTCTTCAATCTTCCAAAACTTGCTGAGTTGGTGACTTCTTCGATGTTAGACACTATACTTCAACTTTCTCTCTGGATTTCCCCGTTTCGCTTATTCTTAGCCCTACAATATCTGCTTGGTTTCTTACTCTTGATAATGCCAACAATTGAGCTGCTGCTTCCGTTATGAAAGATTTCTGTGACCCTGGATCGACCAATGCCCTTAACATTTCATAGTATCCTCTGGTTGTTCTCATTTTTATGAATGCCGTGGCTAAGAGAACTTCCTTCTGGTTAGGGTGTTTGGTCTTTCTGCTGACGAGGCTGCTTACTTCCTTTGAATCTCTTTGTTCGCCGGTGGTGGGAACTTGAGATTTCTTATTTACTTCCTGTTGTGGTTAGATCCTGTTTGTTGTGGGTTTCTTACCGGTGTTTACTCCATTCCTTATGCAGCAGGGTGTGGTGCCATTTGTCACATGGCTGGCATTTACTTGTACTGTAGCACCTCTCGTTTTCATTGTAAGCTAAGCATTTCATACACAGCCGATGGCGCCGGATTGCTTGGTACCGATACCACTCTTCATTGATAGGAAGTTTGGGCACTGTGCAATCTTGTGGTTGTTGATGCAGATTCGACATTTGACGATGCTTGCTTGATAGTTTCTTACCAGCTATGATTTTCTTGATGAATCTGGTGAGTTTGCTGTCATTGCGACTTCCACTTTCCTTTTTGATTCCTGAATAGCTTCAAGTGATTGGAATGTAGTTTTTCCAAAAACTTCTTCCAGGTCCTGGATTTCTCGTTGGTTAACGACTGCTCATACAGCCTCTTTGTTTCCTTATCCAGCTTCTTGACCATTAAATGCATTTTAGTATTCATTTTAGATTTATCTTGCTTTCTGTGCAGCAAATTCTGAAATTTATATTTCAAATGAGATAGTCTGTCTATAGATACCTATTAAGGCTGTATGAGTCAGTCTGTCTTGATACGTAGTTCGAGTCGAATGCACTTGTAATCGGTGGCGTGTGACCAACTGAAGAGCTGTATTTATGGTGTTTTTAGATGTCCAGATCATAATTGGCGAGATTTCACTAAAACAATATTTCTTGCCATAGAAACAGAAAATATCCGAACAACAGAAATACATTCTTGTTTGGGTTAGCAAGGTGCAAGGCACATAAACTTGACAATTGTTAGGTGTTATCTACAAAGGCAACGCGGGCAAAGCCGAATGTGGTATGTATTGACAAACTGTTATTATTTCTCTAATTTATTAAAAATTAAATATCTGCAACGGAAAATTTTAATTTACAAAACGTGTACGATGGGTTGTCGAACTACGGGAAAACATCTTTTCAGACTGTAGCTAATATCTCGCCAATAGGAGTGTTTATGCAGTTTGCATCATTTTCAATTAGCATAATAATGCAAACCACGAAGGGATTGGATTTGCGTGATTTTTGTGGTATTTGTGGCAGAGGTTGCAAGACACCTTTTAAAATTGAAGTACGAGAATCAGGAACGCTATTCTTGTAACCATCGTAGAAGTTTTTGTGAGTTGTATTTCGCGCTATTCGCTATTTCTGAAGTCCGTGGGCGCCAAATGTAGCTAGCGTCGTGCCGACTGCGTCGAGACGCGTTAGTGTTTAAAATTAGCCAAAATTCTTATAAGGTTTATTCAGAGGAGCGACATATAATGCAGACCGAAACGGCAGTGAATTCGCAATTTTAAGAAAGTGATACAGCAAGAGGTGTTTTTGAAATGCCATCCTGCGCTTCAGCAATACCAAGTAAGTAGCAGTTTTGAGTTTTAAAGTCTATGGGAATTAATTGCGAAAATCTAAATTAAATGAGTGCCAGCTAGTCATTGAGAAAGTCTGACTACGTTTAGAACTGAAATTTAGAAGATTTGAAATGGGACATTCAGGAAAAATCAAACTCACATATTAAAAGATGACGCGTTCAAAAATAACCGGATTAGCAACAGATGTAAACATTGTTGTTTTGACCCCGAAATGTGGTTTACGGGCTTTCTACGTAACAGTCGCGACCCGTAAGCGACTTCAAATTTACATTTTGCAGTTTTTCTTCGATTTAGTTGGGTTAACGACCGAAGATTTCGCACCGCATTTGATTTTCTCTCATTTCTGGGTTCGGTCACAATGCATTCCTCTATAATGAGGCATATTATAAATAATTTTCCAACTCACGCGCTTCCTAGACGTACTACTTAGGGAACTCTATGCATAACTATAAACATGTTTACAAAGCCCCGAATAGAATTTAAAATCAATAAATAAAATTTTTCAAACTGCAGCCATGGACACCGTATATCCTGAGCCAATGTCACGACTTCACCGTCGAGTGGTCCCCAAAAGGAGAAGAGGCTCTTCGGCGAGATACCGTACTCAGCCTGTTACTTTCTCAGAGATACAGGTTAGTATTTTTGAGCTGTTCTAATTTATTTAACGTTTCTAAGTATTTTTTTATCCAAATCGCCGCATTAACTTCTTTGATATTTTTTATCGTCTATAAATTATGTTCAAAAACACTTCTATTTAGTTGCGTGCTTTTGAAGATGCTTTGACAGGTTTGGGGATAACTTTCGTTATATATCTGTATTGATGATAACACCAACTCTTCATGTATTTATTAACAGAAATGCTATATATTCATTGAACCCGAAAAAAGTGTAAATAACGCCATATGCATCTTAGCTAAAATGTGCATTTGGCATGAAAAATTATATTTGGCCTTTAAATGAGGCTATTTTTCCTGGCGTACTTATTTATGAGCATGGGAGAATGAGTTTGTAGAATTGCTGTGTGACTAATACTCATCTGGAAATTACGTTTATTCTACTGCAGCGCGATTCGAAGTAAAAGTTGTCACAGAAAAAAATAATTTAGTTGTTGAAGAATTGTTTCAAAACACCTCATACAGAGAAGTATGATCTTCAATTAATGTATACAGTACACAGTAATAGTAAGTTATAGTAACTTATTTTTTTGCATGGACTTGCTTATGCTCTATAGTCTATAGAGTAAGATTAAAAAGTTTTAGCGTCATATTATTGATTATACCATTCCTTATAAGTATAACATTAACCAATGAAAAACGGTAAAGTTACGCATGTACTAAATTTTGATAATGTACAACATAGCAACGGTGATAATTACATCATTCTTGACTAATAACTGATAGTCAAATATCTTCCAAACATCGCGTTATCTGCTGAAAGTACAATCGTCATAGCAACCACACTGTACTTTTAATATTTATAAATAAACTGTTCAAACGCTGTTTATTGATTCGTGATATAATCTAGCCGAATGCAACTTATGTCTTCTTGATTATCAAATCATTTTTGTTTCCACTTGATACGAGAAGCGTTCAAATATAAATAATTATAATTTAATATTTATTCAAAAACAAACACAAGGACTCTAATGTATATAATGTTATTTTCTACTCAGTCTCCCTCTCTTTTAATAAACTGGTGCCATCTTTCCGGAAGTGTCTGTATTCCACGATAAAAAAAATTCTTTTGGCTGCTGTCACACCCATTGCCGAACAATTTCGATGAGTTCTTCATTACAACGAGGTATTTTTTTCTTAAAAACTCTTTTAAGCGTCAAAACAAATAAAAAATTGATGCAGCAAGGTCCGAAATGTATGGTAAATGGGACAGCATGGTAAATTTAAATTTTTGAATAGCGAAATGAGGTCGAGCATTATCCTGTAGTTACCCCTACTGATATTTAGTGCAGAAGGAATATCCTTCACTGTAATTCGACGATCGTTTCAAATAAGTGCATTTTACTCTGTCAGCATTCTCTTCTGTTGTCAACGTTTTTTGGACGGCGAGAATACGGTTCATGCTCGGTACCTTTGCAGCCATCTGTAAACACTTTACTCCTTTTGTAAACGTTTATGTCTGATAGTAATCAAACTGTCTTTTCACTCTTATACAAATTTCTTATGGTTTGATATCTTTGTTGATAAGAAATTTACTACTAATGCGTTGTTCGACGCTTGAATGCACTCCAATTTCACTCATGCTTGCCAATTGAACGAAAATGAATTGTGACGACTTGCTCCAGAGCATTACTTAATGTATACAACGTCTGTGCATGTCTTTGTCTTTTGGCGAGCAATTCAAATTATAATTCATATTTGAACGCTCCTTGTATATTGTTTTAGTAAACAATATATGTTGTGGAAACAAAAATTATTATTTTATACACAAGGACCCGTTAGTTGCATTATATATGATAATACTAAACTCACATTCACTTTTTGGAACAGATAATTTTCAATTTTGAGGATATTTCAGCAGTGATTACAGATAATTTGGATGTTTTTTAATTAAACCGAATTTCCGTCTCTTATAATTTCCAGCATCTCCGTGTACATTACCATATCTTGAGCATTATGTATGTTACCAGAAAATACAATACAAATATCTTTTTTTACTGTTAGAAAAAATGTATTTTATTTGGGAAGTCAAACATTTCTAATTTTTGAAATTTATGAAGGACGCTGCCCTTATCTGTATAGTGATACTTACTTTATTTCTGTTTTGTAACTACAGGAAGTAGACGAAGAGAACGTGGATGATTCGGTGCCCGAACCTTCCTGCTCAAGGTCTGAACTCAATTTACTCCATAGTAAATTTGAAGAATTCAAAAAGTCCAGGGATCTCATACTCAGCAAATGCGATGCAGAATACACAGACGTCAGCAAACATACAGTGCCTTTAACTTCCTCAAAATCCACAAGCAGGTTGCCTGCGAGGACATCATTTTAAATAATAGGTTAAATTAACTTACTATCGTGTCTGTATAGCTACAATGGGGTGCACTTCGTGTGTCTATTGAGATTTAGTGTTTTATTTTTTAAGTGACATATTCAGATTGGTTTTAAATGAAGATTAGATAGGAGCAAGTTTCTGGCCGAAAAGCGTCCCATTTTAGAATTTACAAGGCATAACCTATTGCTTTTAACTCTGCCATTCTTAGTGTGTACAGATCTACTGTTCCGTTGTTAAAGACATTAAGTTTTTTTTTTTTTTTTGAAAGATGACTTGGAATATAAACGGTTCTAAATGTAAATGTTAACATCTAAGGACAAAATAACTGTAATCAGTACAGCCACTATTTTGTATTTTTAACAGAACCTTACTGTTTAATGCAGTCTCTTGAACATGTGTATTTTAGTTTATTCATTTTTCACATGTTTACAGCGTTCCGACTCACTAGTGACTCGCCTATAGCTTTTTTGATGTATGTTGTTTGCAGTCGTTATGTTGACTGTATTTTGCAATGTACAGTCGATAGGCTACACACTATAGCGACTCAATTAAGGACAGTGTGACTATATGATTGTTGGCCGCCATGTTTCTTCCAACTTCTCAATAGGCTTTGTGGGAAAACAAGGGTGAAATGTCGAAAACTATAGTCTAAAATAATTGTTGTTGTATGACAACGATATATTTCCAAATGATTCTTTTTGTCATTTCCTTATGACCGTAATAAGTCTTGTTCATTCTGACACTTGTCTTTGGCGAATGGAAGCAGTTGAACTGCTCTTTTCTAACACACATCTAGGAACCTACCTTATTTCAAACTATGAATAAATCTGCTTTTACCATGAGGAGTCACTGGTGTCTCGTGAGGCAGTATAGTGAAACATGGCTTGAGACGCATGAATGACGTGTTAAAAATACTTCATTTGTTTCCAATGAATATGTAGTAGAAATATATGATACTGAGTTTTGTCAGAGTACATATGGTTGAGATTAATTAAATGTCCTTATTAAGTATTTATATGTTAGGATAGTGAGTTAGTTATAAGACAAGTAGCTAGTAACAGTATGGAAATGTTTTATTTCATACTCCTATACGTAACTTGAACATGAAACGTTTGTGTAAATAACATTTTATATTAATATTATACAATATAAATAATTTATTCTTATTCTTCAACTATTTCGCATACATCACGCATTCGCTTAATATATACAAATATAATAAATATAATACAAAAACGTAGACTTACATGAAAATATTTTGGTAGTCTTAGGTACTTATTATTATCTCGTTGCATCGGATTCGGGCTGTGATGGGCCCGGTTCGGACTGACTAGAAGTATCTGGAGCAGAAGCGGGAGCGGGATCGGGGACAGGGGCGGGATGGGGTTCCACAGGGTGCAGAGTAACGATAGACTGGCGGCGGACCGGCGTTATCGGCTGCGAATGTAAAATGGCATACAATGGCCCCTCTCTATCCTTAGAAGGGGTGACTAAAATACTGGGCTCATCTTCCATCTGCATGCTGTTTTCCGCAGCAGACGGAATGGTAGTAAGAAAACGGACGGTGAGACGACCCGGCGATCCTGGAGGCTCCGATTCGTCTTGAATAGCACACTGACGGGTCAGCCTCGGCTTGGCCCTCAAACGTGCCGGTTCGTTGCTAGACGCACTCGAACGGGAAATCCTCCACGTGCTGGTGCTAGCGGTCGTCGCCGACCCCGAAGAGTCGTTCCTCGAGCTCGACAAATTGGAATCTTGGGAAGTCTTGCGCGTCACGAGCCATGAGGACGCGCGCCGTTTGGGGTCGAGAAGACGCAAGGGAATACCACAATGGTGGTTGTGCCTCCAGGAATCGGAGCGGGAAGAACTGAAGTTTTCGCTAGAAGACACGGAGGAAGCGCGCTTGTGCTGCTTCTGCTGAATTTCGGCAATTTGGTAGGTGTACTGGTCTGAGCGGGGCCTATGTCGTGCTGGTCTTCTAACACACAACAACCAGCGAGCCTTGTTCAGGAGCCACTCTCTTACGCTGGTTTTGCGATCTGGCCGGGAGGGCGTCGCAGTGGATTCGCCCAAAAGCTTGGCATTGCAAGTACACTGTGGAGTGTGATGATTCTGGTTTTCACGGGAAGACCTATCTGCTAAACTATTAGTATTCGCCGGCGTTTGCCGGTTACTGAAGTTAGAACTATGTCGACAACGTCCAATTCCGCGTGTTACTCGACTTTCTTCAATTGCTTTACATATCATTACACAGTCTTTCTTAAATTGTTTAGTTAATATGGCGTACAGGAAGGGGTTACAACAGGAGTTCAGGGGTAACACAAACACTGTAAACACTTTGGCTTGCTCGAGAGAGATAAGCTGGAGCCCGAAAGCAGCGGTTAGAGAAAAGAACGCAATCGGCGACCAGCATAAGAAGTCTGTAAACACTAACAACGCCATCCTCTTGGCGATGCGCGAGTCGTTGGAGTTCCAAGCTTGGGAGCCCCGGATGGCACAGTACATCTTCAGATAACACCCCATCAAGATGAGAAATGCCACGCCGTTGATGACCATGAGAAATACTACGTATGCTAGACTGGCTATGTTGTTGGTTTCAAAGGGGAGGCATACTGCGAACTTCCTGTAGTCGGAAATACTGAATAGAGGCAGCAATCCCATGACGATGGCAAAGGACCAGCCGCAGACCATAATGTAGCCAGCGTGTTTTAATGACAGTCTTTTATTTAAATGCATGGCGTGCGTTATTGCGTAATTGCGTTCTAACGTGATGACGGCTAGTGTGTAAACCGATAATTCTGAGCTTAGGACGCCCAGAAACCCAGCAAGTTGACATCCCGCTGACATCTGCCAAGGTATGGCATACATTCTAAATTCTCCTAAAGTAGATGCGTCCACGACCGCAAGAAAACCTGCAATTAGAATAAATTAATCAGTAAAATTTGCATGAATTATGTAGTTACCTAAATAAATGCCCATAAAGAAATCTGCGGCAGCTAAGTTGCACACGAGAAATCGAGGAACGTCCATTTTACTTCTTGAAAATATAAGTACAAACACTACAGTGCCGTTTCCAAGCATGGCACATAGGAAGACCAACCAAACACCACAGCGCAGAGTCCACCAGTCGAACAAATCCTGACAAGGCAAGAACGGACCAGGAAGTGGAAGACACTGAATTTTTCCTGGAGGAAGATCGCTTCCTGATATTCTCGTCAGCTCCTCTTCAGAGTACTCTTCTATGTACGAAGGGAAATTTCCAGGATAAGTAAAGTCCGAGCCTCCAATCCGGTCCCAAAGGTCCCTGAATTTCTTTCCAAGTTTGTGACTTAAGTTTTCTGATAGAATTGTTCTATTAGTACTGTAATAATGGCATCAATAAATACACTTACGCATCTGAGGCCATAAATCTATGACGCTCGAGTTCCAGATGTTGGGATCAATATCGTCGTCTTCATCTGGAAATACTACTATGTCCTTAACTCGCGCGGGTGGGGGAGGATTAGAAGGAATCAGGGGCAAAAAGGCACAACAATGGTACGCATACGCCAGCACCAGAGTTTGAATTCGCGGGAAATTTTCTGGCGATGGAAATTCGCGGAGGTTCGGGTTGTTGAACGTCTTCAAGTGGAGCAGACGCTCTAGACCAGCTGCTGGTAGATGTGGAAATATATTATTCCCCAGGTTGCTAAATTTATGAAATGCATTAGTAATTAATCTATGGGACAATTACGAAACTTACAGATCTTCGATGTGAGATATTGGGAGGAATGCATCTGGATGAATGTAGGAGATGCGGTTGCTCTCCATGTTTCTACATACAAAAATATTTGTATTAATAAGTTTGTAAGGTAACGTGCGTTGATGATTTTGGAAATAATACAGTATACCAAATACAATTTACAAATAAAAATCTAATTTTTGTGTAGGTTCCGTTATATTTCAGTTTATAGCCTAGGTAAGTATAAAAAACATACAATAATGCCAACATTTGAGAGGTTTATGTTTAAATTGTAGTCGATTTTTATCCCTTGATGAGAGTTGAATACTATGCTACGTCTCACTTGTTCTTAAATGCAATGAGAGGTTGTTAGGAAGATGAATTCGGCTATCACTGTCGTCTTGAGCAGGCATGACAAAAAGATTCCCAGAATTTATATGTTAGCGCTTGACGAAACTCGTTTTCTTAATAGTGGATCCTTTATAAACGGACATGGAAACCGCAGATACTACTGTGTGTTTCTGTTGTTATTCTTTCCACTGAATAACAAATTGCTTCGAAGTGCGAACTGCATTAAATTACTTGCATGTCAAAATACACAAGCAAATTCATCTTGTATTCTTTAAAACTGCTTTATAAAACCTATTTATATTTTGTACGAATCTCATAGAGTTGAAATTATTAACGACCTCAGAATTCAAAACTACAAATATTGCTTTACCCTATTAAATTCCAATACATTTTTTCAAAGCTATTTTATTCATGAACGATTAGTCTAACACTTGTAACTCCAAAAAAGTCGACAATTTTTGTTTGTTTTTGTCTGTCTTGTTACTAAGAATATTCATAACTAGTGAATCACCTGGGCTACGCTTCGGTTCGCTAATTTAAGAGAGATTCACTAATATAAATTTAAAAAAAAAGGATGCAGCGGCCGGGAATCGAACCTGGCCGCCAGCGTGGCAGGCGAGCATTCCACCACTGAACCAACGATGCTTCGTTGAATAAGGCGCTGCTATAATGGTATATGAACATTAAGGGTTTTATAATTAAATTTTACTTTACTTTTTCCTACTTTTTTTAAATAGAAACCGGCCTACGATCTAAGTCTAAAAATTAGCAAAATTTTAAACTATCATACAATTTAATCGGTCTAGTATCTTCAGAGGAGATAGCGAACAAACATACAAAGAAACAGACCACCGATTTTATGGTATAGGATGTTTCTTTTCTCCTTTTTAATGTAGCACTACTACTCAATCAGCATTCACTCAAAATTGAGGCCAAAACTTATCCCTGGAACGTATACTTAACCCATCTAAAATTAAAAATGTGCGAGGGTCACTAAAAAGCAATCGACCTAACTATTAAACATAAGACATACGATTTTGAAAATTTTAATTATTAATATAATCCCCTCATATCAACGCACTTGTGCAATTTCTCCCTTGTAAAAATATTTCCTCTTGATACGCAAAAAAGTGATCAACGACTGCTTTTAAGCTGCCATCGGAGTCAAGATGGCGCCCTAAAAGGCGTTTCTTTAGTCGGAGTTTGGCAGTTTTATGCATAGTCGCATTGTCATGCAACAGAAACACTTCTCGATTGGACAAATTGTTTCGTTTCTCATTCATGACGTTTGCCATGGGTGTCTGAATCTATCGTAGTCCCTTTCTGTACGTATTCAATAAGTAGGATGTCCCTCGTGCAAAAAAAAAACTGTTGCCATAAGTTTTCCAGCAGATGGTTGTGTGCCTGCTTTTTTGAGATGGAGAACGTTTATGAACCCATTGCTTGGATTCTTATTTTCCTTCTGTCTCCCAGTGATGCACACAAGTCTAGTTGCCTGTCAATTTGTGTCAAAAAGCTTCCAAATATGTGAAATTTGCAGCCGGCGCAACTTTTATCAGATTTCAATAGTCGTAGGCAATCTCGCATTCATGTTCAAATTGTCATGTAATACTGTTATCACGCTAGATTCGGATATTCCTAATGTCCTGCTCAAGGTGGAGACCTTTACACGACGATTCGCGAGGACCATGGTTTGAACGTTTGCAATAATTTCATCATTTTTTGCTGTTTTCGGTCTTCCACTTCCACTGCTGTATGAATGCGATATTGTTTAATAAAAATGCAGATTAAGGAAATTGTGAAATTTGAAATCGTTCAACGTTTGTAGCTATTTTTTAATCTTAGATTTGTTTTATGAAAAGTGGCGTGACGGTAATTGTCTTCCATACTGAAAGGTTAGGTTAAATTCGCGGACCTAACAAGTGGTACTTTTTCCGAAAAAATCCCCTATGGAGTAAAAGTTTAATAACTTCCTGTGCTCCACGTTAAATTGTAGGTCCTCTGTGTCTGCGAGACATTTTACCAAGAATCTGCAGGCATAAGGGAAGAGTACCTTCTCGGAGGTACGTACTTTAGGCACAAGAAGAAAATTTTGATGTTCTGATGCAGTATTAACCTGAACATTTTTGGTTTTCTTCGCCCTGTGCTGTCTAAGTGCGTACGCATAACCTTGTTGAAAGACAATTTTGTAATTTCGAATTATTTGAAAGGAAGAAGGTTGTTGCTATTGTTATGCAAATCTGTTAGTGTATGAGCAGTTAGTCATTTCCGAAATCTTACTTTCGAGCCGGACCATTTTGCTAATTCGCATTTTTTGCGGCAACCGCTCCATCAATCGCGACCATATCAAAATTATATGAAAGGTCCCTTGAAACTGCACAACTTTTGTGAAGACAACAACCGCCTTGCCGTTACAGGAACGTCGGAAACTGCAGTTTAGAAAAGGTTTTCGCCGGATGTATGTAAACACGCTATCTCGACAACGACATAACCTATCAGGATGATTTCTGAGACAGTTTGCGTGGAATAGAAAAGAACTGCTTTTGGTCGAGATCGGTCGTTGTTTCTTTGCATGTGTTTTTCAATTTGTATTGCGGATATCAGTAATAGCCGCTAAGCGGCTGCATAATCACGTAGACTCGGTGGTGTAATGGTATCAAGCTGGGCTACTGAGCTGAAGATTGCTAGTTTGAATCTAGCTAGGGGCAATAATTTTTAATAGTCATCGAACGATACGGATGCACATTTCTATGCTTTCTCACCTTTATCCACATTATCGGCGTTCTCTTCCCCATTTGCACTCTTAGCTAACAATAGGTATTGATAAATCGCTGACTCAATATTAAACCGATTTTTACCTCTAGGCTTCTGCGGGGTATCGTGATACCAAGTTTTTAGATTGACGATATTTGTCTCCAATGATATCTCTCTTGGGTTGCTCTTAATGACTTATGCAGTCCTTGTTGCGTTAGTATTTTTACCTGGTTGGAGATCTTCCTATTGGGCAGCCTGAATTTTAAGTTCTTTAATAATGTTCATGTGGTATGAAGTATACATTCTTCTCTAGCATTACATTTCGAATGCATCTATTGTATGTCGATTAGCAACCATAATAGTCCACGATCCTGAGGCATAAATTGCGAGTGAGAAAATCTGGTTGTGTACCAAATGCAGTTTGGTGTTTATAGTAAAAATTTTCCAAACTTTAGCTAATTTTGTTATAGATGTTCTGACAATTGTTAATTGTCTTCGTATTTCATATTCAGATTTGCCTTTGCTGGAAGTCATTGATTCAATGAATGCAAACCTTTCCACAATCGTAAATCCAGCCACGTTGTGCATTTACATTGGTTCTATCTATTACCATAATTTGCTTTATTCACGTTTATTTCTAATCCCTATCGATGATCTTCTTCTGTAAGTCGGGCCATAATGATGTTCATATCTGTTACATTGGCAGTAATAATCACGCTATCATCAACGTATCTCAAGTTTGTTATGCAACTTTCGCGTAATACACTCGGTGTAGATATTAAACAAAATGGGTGACAGGGATGCATCTCTAACATATCTCTGTTAGAAATTCAAATAATTCTGACTATGTGTTGTTTACGCTTATAGAGGCTGTTTTTACCTCATATACTTAGTTGTCTAATTAACCTTATTAAGTGGTAGCCATTTTTTTTCATATTTGTTATAATTTGGACCATTTGACTCAAACGCATTGCTTGAAACTCCCTTGCTTTTTCAATGATTTGTTTCATGTTTAAGATCTGCTCACGTGTGCCTTTTCCAGGGACAAATCCAAAATGCTCATCTAAAATGTGTGGCGCAAGGAAAGCTTTTCTGTCATTGAGTATGTCTAGCATAACGTTACTAGCGTGTAAGATGAGCTGCGGTTTTATAATTACTACAGTTTGCGGGAGTTTCCTCCGCAAAAGAAAGTATAGTAATAATGAAAATCTTCTAGTCATTTTCCAGATGTTCACATACGATGATACATTTCTTTTATAATGCTTATACCCCGATTCCCCTATTTCTTTTATTGTTTTGGCCATAATATCATTTAGTCCCGGTGCTTATCTATTTGCAAGTTTGTTGATTATCTGTTCCATCTCGATCAGTGCATACTGTTCAGTGTCTTCCTTGAGAATCTTTATTCAGACCTATGATATTTACCAAAGAAGACAGTTTAAACTGTGCATTTCAGATTTCATCAAGTACTTTTGTGCTTAGCTTTTGTCATACCAATTTCGAATGGTGACCTACTTTGCGCTTTTATAATTCATCTTGTATCTTCTCAATTTTGCAATCTTCCTTTTTACTGTATCATTTAATACCGTCTGTACATAGCTTTGCAAATGTAGTATATTAATTTTGGTTTTCTTCCAGAGAGCGTGTCGGCTGGTAGAGTGCTTGCTCCAGCAGTCGGCAGGTAGTGGGTTCGAGCCCCACACCCGTACATTGGAAACATCGAACGCTCTCCGGCCATCATACGAACATCTTTGGTGATCGTGACCCCTGTGAGGGCATTCTTACCTAATTCAAGGGGTTAGACTAGCCACTTACCGCGGCCGCGGCTTAAGATGGCTTATAAAACCACACTCAATGTGTGGGAAATAACAGGCTCTCAGCCTAAATTAAGAGGAACAAGAAGAAGAAGGTTTTCTTCCTAAATAATTCCTTAGATTTTCTATCTAGAAGTGACATTCCTAGCAGTATCCGTCCTCATTGCTTTTATCGTTGACAAACATTTATTTTTCAACTTCGAATATTGCGTGTAAAACACTCATATTGGACTTTTTGTACGGAAAGTCTAGGAATCGTTTTCTTTAGTATAAAACTTGCCCCGTAAATAGCCAGGGTCAAAAGTTCCAGTTTCTTCATTTAACTTTATGTTTCTTCTCCCAGACATGTATTAAACATAACATTTTCTGAGTCTCTTTCTCACATATATATCTTCGTTTTCTTGTGTTCTTTATGGTTTTACAATTTTTGTGTTACTGTACCTAGCTTTTAATCCTACGCCTTCCTTTTTTTATAATTAAACATAAAGAGTATATGGCGCAAATATAAACACACGAATCAAACCACAAAGCTTTTCCAAATTACCTCAACGTAGCAATAATCTAGACACCTGTATGAAGAATCAATAGCCATCAGTGGCAACGATAACAGGATTTTCCAGTTTATTCGCAGTTCACTAACTACCAAGGTATCAGTTTCCCTTCTAAGATAAATTGATGGAATGTTGTGCCAAAATGATGCCGAAAGGTCGGAGATTTTATTCGTCATCTTTTCGAGTATGTATTTTGATGAAGCGACCCACGACAAACTGCAAGTATTATGCCCCTCGGTACTGAAACCACTATAAGTAATGTAAGTTTTACACCTGAAATTGTGCTAAGAACTAAAAGCTTTTGAAAAACAACCCGTCACCAGGCTTAGAAAGACTTTCTGCGTCTTGAATCGTGAGTGAATTTTTTAGAAACTATATTCTACCAGCTGTCTGGAAGAACACCTCGGTCACGATCACTTTCAAAAAGGGGAACAGTTTAGACCCTAGCAATTATCGTGCCACGACCCTTACTCCAGTCGTATGTAAGGTTATAAAATTCATAATTTTTGGGCAGATATCGGAGTTTCTATCGAGCGAACATGTTATACCATGTTATTAAACAAGGTTTTGTGAAAGGGCGTTTAACAGTGATGAACCTATTGCACGGAGTGAACGAGTGGACTAAGGCTTCAGGTGCTGGTAATCGAACAAACGTCGTTTATCTACATTTTTGAAAAGCGTTTGACAAAGTGCCAAAAGGATGCTATTGCAGCAAATGCAGCGTTATGGTATTCGTAGGAATCTTCATTTATGTATTCCTGATTTTCTCTCTGAAAGAACACTTAGAGTTCAAGAGGGCTATACTTGTTTATCGTAGAAACCAGTTTGCAGCGGCATACATCAGGGGTCCGCTCTGCCGCCTTTGCTAATACACTCTAGTGATCTTCAGTTTCACATAAACATTTGTCTCTGCCGATGATACGAAGATCTACACCAATCCACTTTTCCAGGCTCGCTATCTTCAGTAGGATCTAAAGTTAGTATTTTCATGGTGTTGTAGCATAGCCTATAAACCAGTGGGTATGTTGCTTTAAGAAAACGCTTTTTCAAAAATTTTATTATGATATGTCGCGCGAAGCGAACTTTCTAAACGTCAAGAATTCATTTGTCGGACTGCAGTTCTCCAAATAGCTTGCCTTTCATGTCATAACAGTATGAGGGAGTCGACCAACAAAGACACTACAAGGGTTACGATTTTATCCTTTGCGTAATATGACAGGGCCATTGCAATAGCAATAAACGGCCTGGTTATCTACTTGACGGACAATGGGCCATATACCATATACAAACGAAGAAAGTAAAAAAATGCCTAGTCAAAGCGAAAATACGATCAACCTTTTTTCGACAATAGAGACGAGTCAGCCTCGTGCACAACTTACAATAAGCATTGTACTCGAAACATGTCCCGAGAGTTAGGAGTCCTAATTCATTTCGCAAGGGAGCGGTATATAAGGCTAGACAGTCTGGCGTTTCAACATTGCGGTTCCATTCCTGGCTTATGTTAGTTTAACCAAGACGAGGGCTCTGGTCAGTTCCCAAGTCTCAAACGCCAAATAAACAAATATTGCGTCTCCATCGCTAGTCTGCCCACTTTGAGTTTTCTGGAGGCTTTTGGTCAGATTCCATAGCTTAGAGTTAGATTCCGGCCTTAGTTATATAATTCGCAGTTTTTATGTCCTACATATTAAAGTATTTGTATGCGTTTGTATTTTATGTTCTAATATAAATAAAACGGATGTTATTGTTGTATACATCGGTATGCTTTATTAAACTACGTAATTTTTAGTAAGTGTATACTGTTTGGATGATCTCTCTGAATGTTGATAGGTGCGTTGTGCTGTAGATTTGCGAGAACGATCCATGTCTGTAATATGTTATTGACAATAGCAGAACACGACCCTTGGTGTGACAATAAACTCCAATTTAACTTGGTTCGAACATGTAACGCAAATTTGCAAAACTTCCAGACTTCCATGCAATAAAGTATAAGTTCGTTCAGTTCTTGAATAATCGAGCCTAGTTTGATATCCTGAGTTCATGATCGAAACCTGTTAGACATTACGACGAACACAACAAGACTGTCATTTGGTGTGGTGAGGCCTTCTTATGATGAGAGACTTTCTCTCTGCAATCTACCGCTTATTCTTCGACGTCAACCGTTTCTCCTATCACATTTTTCTCAACTTGGAAAAATTACCCGACGAAGCAATACGGTTCCACAGTAACAACACGTTTAGCCATGAACTGATGGAGAGTGTTGTGCGGATATTACAGTGGGAATAAATAAGTCTGGATAATACGATTGGGAAAATGTTGATCCCGTAATCATGACTGGTGACGTCATTAGAGACACGGTGGCAAAGTTGAATAAAAAGTTTTAAATATTTTTGTTTTGGACATTTTTGCTTGTATAAAATGAGAAAACAGAAATGAAATTTGTAATTTGTGACATTTTTGCGAGTAATATTAATATTTTTTGTTATTAATAATTTACAGTACTGTATATACTGTATATCCTGTAACTATATATTGATGTTTGCCAAATAAATACATTCTATGAGTACTAACAATTTAATGAAGTCTTTATCTGAACTTAATTTTACTTTAAATTCCCGTCATACTGCCGTGAATTAACCACGACATGGTTATAAAGATAAATACGAGCATCGAGTTAATCGTTACGGCTGTTAAACTGTTATGACTAAGGAAGACTTAAAGTTTATCTACTTCAATTCATGTTATCATTTGCATCGCAGATGCAATAAAAGGACCGAGAACAATGAATCTCGACAGCTTCAAAAATAGTTTTTAATCTCCGCCGTCCCGGCGCGGGTCGTTTATTGCAAAAACGACGAAATTTCAAGTTAGACGTAAATACTTACAAGACTTGCAGCTTGGAGAGGCCATAGAAAGCGTCCTGCGGAATAAACTCGATCTCGTTGTGCGCCAGAAGCAGGTCATGAATTTGCGACATTCCTCGGAATGGCCGTTCCGCCAGAGACTTGATTCTATTGCTGGCTAAATCTCTAAACACAAGTGTTGTTTACTAAAACTATTCACTTTATTTAGTTGGCAAAGGAATAATAATTACTTGTACTTACAAGACCCGCATGTCCTTGCAGTTGCTCAGGTCGGGGATGGAGCTCAGCTTGTTGGACTTCAGGTCTCTGAAACACAAGCCTTTGAAAATGTGCACGATTGGGGCAAGTTGGAGTTCTTACAAGCTCTTCAATCTGGGGCAAGTGTAGCACAGGGAACTAGGAACTGAAGATATGCCAGCTCGGTCCAGTCGCAGCACCTCCAAAGCTGCAGTTCCGTTCAAACTGGGGAAAGTCGACAGTTCGCGTGCTTCAGACAAAATCCTGAAAATTAGTAAGTCGCAGATTAAATCTGTTAAGACTGAGCTGATAAATAAAGCAGCAACTTTTTGCAGTGCAGTAGTTTCAACTTGAAATGATGTTTTGGTTAGCATCGCTACACTAAGAAATAAAGTAAATTAATAAAGCGAATGCTTTTAGAAAAAAATCAATAACAACCAAAAGTAAAACTAAGAAAACAGTCCCCATCCTTTTTTGCATCTTCCAAATGAATCAAAGTGCGAATAACACAAACTTTATACACCAATACAAAATTCTTAATCGGCTATAAAACATCGACTAAAGTTAGAACGACTGAAATAAATCAAGGAGTAAGAGAATGGTGCCTGCTATCGCTTACTTTATTTAATATACATATCCATAGATGAAGTACTATTCAATGGCAAACGATTTTAGGCTCTCATTATAACACAAAAGGTGATTGACACTACTCTTCGCTAATGATCAGACTCTATTGGCCTTATCAAAAGTAACCTCCAAATGCATTTAAATATTGTCAATTGTTCAATAGTTTGGGGCAATGAGTTTCATCAAGGAAGAGATACAGAATGGGACCAAGAACGCGAAGCGCGTGAAGGCAACAGGTCCAGACCAAGCTCATATGGAAATGATAAAATGCTAGCAGACAAAGGGCTCACGAAGAATACAACAGCGGCAATATACCATTCGACTAGCTGAAATCAACCTTCTTGGCCCTTCTGAAGAAACCGAGTGCGTAGAAGTGTGTAGATTACCGAATTATCAGTCTCATTAGCTACGTCTTGGACCTTCTCTTCCGTATCATTCACGTTAGGAAATATCGACAAATCGAAGAAGGAATCGCCGATTCGCAATTTGATTTTCCCAATGGGCTCATCATATGAGAAGCTTTTTTTAGCATACAGATCATGGTACAGCGATGTCAGTTGCAATGCCTTTCTTTGCTTCATAGCTTTCGATGAAACATTTGACAAGGCTCGGGACGAGAAGATAATCGATGTACTGCAGCTTAAAGGAATAGACTACAAATATCTACGCTTCATAGCCAATTTCTACTGGTAGCAGAAAGCCACCGTCAAAGTCGGATATCTCAAGACAACTGCTACTCTGGGCGCATCAACAAGTGCTGGTAAACAACATCCGATATGCAGATAGCATGGTTCTGCTCGTTGACAGCGACCCATAAATCGTATCCTGATCGTATATAAGACGTACGGGCTGCGACTTAACACCAAGAAAACCAAGTGTATGATAGTGACGAAGGCCCCAATAGCAGATAGAGGCGTAACAGTGGGACTAGAACAACTCCACAGGGTCGCCAAGATGATGTATCTCGGATCTACGGTTGGAGAAGACTGGGACCACTCACTGGAAACTCGATGTACGTATCAGAAGGCAATATCTACGTGCCACAAGCTCCAGAAAGTACTCAAACGGAGAAGCATCAACCTAGACCTCAGAGAGCGCATTACGTCTTCTCAGTTCTCTTGCATAGCGCAGATCGAAGCGGTCCAGATGTTATGAGAAGGATAGGGAAAAAAGGAGATCATTACCACAGTCAAGACCACAAAGTTCGTGTAATTCGGGCATGTCAGGCAACACTCAGAGAAGTGTGGTGTTCTTTACCTCATCATGCAGGGGAAGATCTAAGGCAGGCGCGACTCTGGTAGAAGAAGGATTTCTTGACTGAAAAACGTACTTCAGCGGTTTGGTCCCTCATCCACGGTTCCTTTTAGGTCAGGGAATCAGTTGAATGGGCGTGTTTGCCACAAAGACGTTATGAGGACATGAAAAGATAAGGAGATCATTATCACAGTAAACACCACAACGCTTGTGCACTTCGGACATGTGGTACGCCACAGAAGTATTGTTTCCTCCAGCTCAATATTCAGGCGTAGTCTTGGCAGAAGAAAAATTTCCTGGCTGAAAACCTAAGCTAAGCGATTGGATCTCGCATCCAGTGCTCTCTTCAGGGCAGTGAATCAGTTGGAGAGTGTTCGCAACGACGTTATGAAGAGGATAGGGAATAAAGAGATCATTATCACAGTCGACACCACAAAGCTCATGTACTCGGGCATGTGATGCAATACCAGAGAAGTATGGTCTTCCCAAGCTCATCATGCAAGTAAATATCTGTGACAGGCGTAGTCCTCGCTACTTAATGATTTGAACTCTCATCCAATACTTTCTTCAGGGTAGCAAATCAGTTTAATGGAGCGTGTTCGCAACGACGTTATGAGGAGGATAGGGAGAGAAGGACATTATCATCACAATAAAGACGAGGAAGCTCGTGTACTTCGGAAATGTGATGCAACACCCAAAGAAGTATGGTCTCCTGCACCTTGCAAAAGAAGAATTTTCTCGCTGAAAGCCCTATCTAAATGATTGGATCTCGCATCCAGTTGCTCTGTTCAGGGCATCGAATCAGATGGATGGAGCGTGTTCACAACAAATAGGTAGAACAAGGAAAGAAGTAGATGATCACCAAGACCACAAAGCTCGTGCACTTCGGTCATGTAATACAACACCTCCTTATTCAGATGAAAAGCTTACAGTGGTTGGTTTGGTCTCCTATCCAGTGCTCTCTTCAGGGCAGTCATCTGCTGAATGGAGCGTGTTCGCCACGAAGACATTATGAGGAGGACAAGAAAAGATAAGGAGATCATTACCACAGTGAACACCAGAAAGTTTATATACTTTGAGCATGTGATGCTATATCCAGAGAAGTATGGTCCCCTCCACCTTATCATGCTGGAGAAGATCTGCGGCAGGCGTGGCCTTGACAGAAGAAAAATTTCCTAGTTGAAAAAGCTACGTCAGTAATTCTCTCCAGTGGTCTTTCCAGGGCAGCCGTCGTTAATGATAGTGATCAAACGTCCGGTAGCGAACATTATTGCACAAGAAGAAGAAGAAGAAGAGAAATTCCGTTCACCTTCCATTCATAGTAACATTTTTATGGCAAACTAAGCAGCAATATGTGTACACCTACACAAACATATTGCGTTTGGGAAAGCTATGGCGATGACGTTAATTGAATTACTGAGGTGAAAAAACGTCTTGAACCTATCAATAGTAAAGAAACCGGTATCAAATTTTCTTTCAAAATACTTTTATAGCAACAGTATACTACAAAACAGATTATTATCCAACTGTTACAAATGTTATATAATGTTTTGATGATAGAGTTAAAGCAATTGCTCGAACAACAAGAGCTACATATACACAAAAGACATTAATTGTAAATGTTTTAAATCACTAAAGCTCTTGTTCAGAACATTAAAAAACACGAAACATGAAAGGTAAACAATAATACAAATAGGACACACATATGTAGTCAATCACAGTACTTTGTATTCCAAGGTAGTCTGACAACATATCTAACTTTAGAATAATATTTAAAGCCATAAATATTCTCGTTACAGTTAAAACTTACCAAAACCATGTCATTTAACCATATATAGGATTCATTATAAATTTGGGAATTATATCGTTGAAATATTCAAGTCTTGTTACAGCCAAAGAACACCACAATACATAAAAATAACGCAAAGATTTTATCCAATAAATCGATTTTGATCATGCATAAAATTGCACTTTGTTAAATAGAGAAAATGTCTCTTTTTTCAATCGATATTTGTTATTGATTTTTAAATATAAAATAATGAATTAGTTCATTTTAAAAACGCAAAAAGGACAGGATTTTTAAATTTTACTGTATTATACTTTGGAATGGATTGTTTCTCAACATTTTTTATTGATCTTTCTGTGGCGATACCACTAACAAAACATCCTGAATTGCGTTAGACGTTACAAAAACAACTTCAGAGATTATCTTGGAACAAAGTATAGCAATTTCGTGAAAATACTGCAAAGTTTTCTTTTACTTTTTAAAACTACGGGTGTGGCTAGGTGGTAAATGTTAGTATATGTGTTGCTATTTTGTAGGGAACATAATACTTGCAGCTTGCGCAGACGAGGCAGGAACGAGAATGCGTTGGCGTCAACCCCGACGAGAGGATTGCCTTTCAGCTCCAGGAGAGCGAGTCCTGGGGACTTCTGCAGCAACCCGCCTGGGATGAATTTAATGCGATTTCCCGATATAGACCTGGAAAATGTTAAAGTTTTAGTGCAATAGAACTCTTCGGCAGGATGAAGATTAAGTTTGCTTTCTGTTGTCTCGTCGCCTATTCAATAAAAAAACAGTTACTGTTATGGTAGAGTGTCACTTCTAATGCTCGGCGTAGGTGAAGAATAAGTGGATGGCATTGCATGATTTGAAGATTGGGGTTGATTATTTCGACCATATATGATCAGCCAGGTTTATTCAGGCTTAGGCCTTTTGCTAATGAGTAATGACCCTTCACTTCATCTCAAGCCAAAATTCAAGTAACAATTATTCTGTTCAGAGTGTAAAAAATCTGTGGTATAATAGTTGTTACAATTAAACGTAGTGTGTTAAAATTAATAATTTCTCCTGGTACAACTGTTTTTATTGCTTGTTTACTTAGTGGTACTTCCTGTATTCATGGAAACTCAAAAAATGGTTCAGTTGAAGAGTGCCATAGATATATCGAATTTGAAAACTTAAATTCCGTGTTTTTTAAAATTACCTTGCCACTTTAATTTATTTTATCTACTCCAGTGGGATAAGTAACGCATTACGTCACTCATTTGACACTATTTCAGTTAGGTAATGAAGCTCATTACACCACTCAGTTATGCAATGGTTTCATTACGCAACTGAGTTGTGTAATGACTTCATTACGTAACTGAAATAGTGACAAATGAATGACATAATGACATTTGCCTACTAAAATATTTTTGAAAATGACAGATCTGACATTTCTCTTAATGCACTTTTCTCAATTTTAGGCAGTCGTAGATAAAATTTTGTACAATACATGTGTGATAATGCATCATTAATATACTTGTGTGCTTACATAACTCGTGCTACGCACTCGTTTGTAACTTACACACACGTATATTAATGATGCTGTTATCCCACTTGTATAGTAAATAACTATTAAGTTATTTCATTGATAGTTGAAGTTGGAGCTCCTGAGTCAAATTTATGATATTCTAAAATTTCAGAACAAAAATTTTACAAATACCTGAATAAATTTTTCATTTAATAATAATAATAATGACTTTATTCTGTATTTACTTTATTACTCTGTATACCGTGTGACAAGGATAATAAACATAGTTTCGAATTGAGAGACAGATATAAAAATGGCCGACTCATACGGCAATTGCTTAGGTATTTCCCAAAAATATTTAAAAAATTTATTAATTAAACATTTTTCCGTTTTATATGTATAAAGATAAAGTGGTGAATGATGCACATCGTTAGATTGTTAATTAAATTTTCTATCTAAGGGCACGATGGTCCTTGGTAGGTGCCATTTAAAAAAAAAATACTTTTTTTTAAAACACGCTTACCAAAGTTTATTCCTTCATGGACGATTTGTTATTGATCAAATTAATAAAATATGTATTATTATGCGTACATTTTCTTCAATCACGGCCTTCTATGATAAAACATTAAATTTGAAAAAAATACTTTTTTGTTTAGAAAAATAAAAATTTAGTAAAAGGATCGTATGTAATTGCAGCCGTACATTCCACAAAACCTAAAAGGTATAGGGTGATCCATTTAAAAAATCAAAGTTAATGGCACTTCCGGTGAAACCGGAAGTTGACCATTTCAACTATATCTGTCGGTCAATCAGAAATTATTTTTAGTATCCACGTGGCCCTGGTCTGATTGTCACCCGGTATACCTTATTTGGTATCTATTTACAAAAATTGAATAGCAAGGTGAGGTTCAGCAAACGCTGCTCTACCAACCAACCTTGGACAAAGTAAATCTATTATATACACAGTGGGCAAAAAAAATCCGATCAATCTTTAAACGGTGATCAAATCTCAACTGGTTAGTCTATTAGAATTATTTTATAACTATTAGATAGTTAGTTCAACAGGCTTTTTAATGCTGTATTATATGTTAACAGAAGCATGATACAGAACTAAAATACCATTGCTTGAACTTGGTTAATAAAAATCAACGACTTTAGCTCGCTGGTGATTTAATAATCATTTCATTCGTAGGTAGGCGGTGCTTCTTAAATTTTACAAATTTCATTCATTTAATTGATTTACATCTGTCAGTTCATTTTCAACAATTGTTTTCGGACCCATTAGTTGATTTTAAGTGCAAAGCAAGAGCAAACAGTTACTTTGGAATCGTTGATTTTTATTTACCAAGTTCAAGCGATGGCATTGTAGTTCTGTAACATGCTTCTATTAACATATTATCCAGCATTAAAAATTCTATTGTAAAATAATTCTAATAGACCCAACCAGTTGAGATTTGATGAGCGTTTAAAAATTGATCGTTTTTTTTTGGACCACTGTGTATACAGGGTGTTAACTAAGTACGTAGACAAACTTTAAGGGACGATTCCTGGATCAGTTCTAAGATCAAAAGTTCAAACGGCTTCCTTTTCAAAATACAGGATGTTGAAGTTTAAACAAAACATTTTTTTTTCAAAAATTCGGAAAACGGCTGGAAGTATTCTAATGAAACTTGGTGTGGGTTAGTATTTCATCAAGTGGCATTGTTCGGTCAACATAAATTTCATTTATTTCCACCAGTGGCGTGCATCGGGGCCACCTCAGTTGTCTTACTTTAGAAAAATCTGGGACGCCACTGTTTTGTAGCTATTGTAAGATTGTTTGTTATTAAATAATAGTAAAAACTTCTTTAAACTGTATTTTGAAAACGAAGCCGTTTAGGTCCCATTAACGTCCAATGAACGAAATTGCTGCTACAGATTTTCCGTTTTTCTCGAAAAAATTAAAGATACATCTTTTGTATAGTTTCATTGGATGAAGCTAAAAAACTAGTAGTATTGGCTACAAAACAGTATTGTACCAAATTTTTCTAAAATAAGTTAACTGGAGTGGCTCCGATGCATGCAGCTGGTGAAAATAAATTAAATTTAGTTTGACCGAACAATGCCACTTTATGAAATACTAACCTACACCAAGACATCCTGTATCTTGAAAACGAAGCCGTTTAAGTCCCATGTTTGTAGGAACTTTTTATCTTAGAATTGATCAAGGCATCACCCCTTAAAGTTTGTCTACGTGCTTAATTAACACCCTGTATGTAAACGAAAGTCAAAACCCTGACTAATCAACGTAAAGCCGTAACCATCGGTACTAGGAACTTGAAATTTGGGTGGAAGCTTCAATTCGTTACGTAAGGTAGTGCCAAGAAGGCAATTTATGAAATTCGACCCCTAAGGCGGTGTAAAGGGGTAAAATATGTTTTCACGAATTCCTCGGTATCTCTTAGACCCGATAAGATATGGATTTGGTGTTTACTTGCAAAGTTTTTCAATGCAAATGTCTAGAAACGTACTTCAGGATTTTGCCCTAATCAACCCCTAAAGGTGCAAATCTGGATTCGGGGTGAATTAAAGAATCCTTCGTATCTCCTGTGTTTATTAAGTTAGAATTTTCTTTGACGGCATATAGATGTATTTTAAAAATATTTAGAAGGTGTAAAGAGGTAAACTGTGTTTTCACGAATTCCTAAATATCTCTTAGACCCGATAAGATATCGACTTGGTGTTTACTTGCATAGGTATACATTACTGAAACATATTTTAAAATGTTTCCCTAATCAACCCTTAAAGGTGCGAATCTGCATTCGGGGTGAATTATAGTACCCCTTGTATCTCCTGCATTTGTTGAGTTACAGCATTCCCTTTGGCATATAGATGTATTTTAAAAATATTTTGAAAGGGGTTTTTATTTTTTTTTTCGCTGTGGATTCATTTCAGGGTAAGACTGGCTGAAAGAAGTTTTTGAAATTCCACCCCTAAAGGGTAAAAGCGGGTAAACTGTGTTTTCAGAAATTCCTCATTAGCTCTTAAAATAAAATAGGAGGATTTCCTACGTTCTACGCCCAAATGACGGAAACGGGTGTCTTGCTATAATTTATGAATACAACATTTAATAAGTGCATATATTTTTTCTTGTATTCTCATGGTTATACTAAAACTATAGTTTTATCAATCTATACAAGGGGTACGACAATTACATACACATTTTACGTGAAGCATAAAAGAGTGATGGAGATAGCTTTTGCCAGTTTAGCGTATTGAGTGAGGAGGGAGGGGGCATTCTAGAATTCATTTAAAATGTAGAACAAACAACAAACATTTGTAGTCCGGACGAAGAATGAGCATCTTGCTAGTGATATTATACAGCTTACATCATAAGGAGTTTCGGGTCTTACCGCAATATCAATACATGTAAAAATTACAAAGACTACACAAAATTGCGAGTATGTTATCTCGGTAGACTAATGAAAATAGAATAAGGAACTTATTTTTTTTTGCAGAGAAAGGAGATGCATTCTATATTTTCTCTTGAATTCTACAAAACTCAAAAGTATTCAGATTTGTGCGAGTTAATAACTTTAGACATTTGATATGTGCAACAAGATTTATATTTCTCAGTTCAATAGAAAGGTATGGTGGCAAGGGATGTAGGGCGAAGATTCAGATTGATATTAACATTAAGTGAAAAAGATCTATCATGATATATCTTCAAGAACATACAATCAGCATGAAGCAGTCTCCTATTGTGTGTAGACAACCAGCCACCATCTTTGAGCTTATGTAACCCACTATCATACGTTCTCATCATAAAGCTGTAACGCAGACAAGATTGCTGTACTTGTAATTTATTTTTATCCAAAACACTAAGCAAGGCCCAAATACAACATCACAGAACTCAAATGGGAAAGCATGAGTGAATCACACAGCACAGATTTAGTTTAGGTTGATAAAAAGTGGTTAGCAACATTATCAATTTCTCCCGAAACTGAAATTACGAGGGGCGCTAAGAAATAAAAACTCGAATGTTGCGCGGGGGAAATAGTAACGCAATTAGCCAAAAGCTGTCGCTAGTCAATACTATTCTGCCAGGTGGCGTGGTTCTGGGTTGATTGGCTTGTTTTTGTGTAGTTTTGCGATTTTCGTAATGGCTGATAATAAAGAATAAAGAGTATGTGAGAAGTTTTCTATTCTTTTAGGCAAAACAGCCACGGACATTGTTTTAATGCTACGACAAGCTTTTAAAGAAGGAGCTTTAATTGGAACGTTTCAAACAAAGTGTTTGCGTCACTCAGCAAAAGTGGAACCTATTTTATAGCTCTTTTTCTTTTGTGCATAGCTAATTGAAATATCCATTTCAGAGCAATTTTTCGCTTGTAAATCGATTCTTTTTCTCTAAGGGTGTGCTCACGCTAACAGCATGTGTGTTATCAGTTGTACTTTTTGGCCTACCACTACTTTTATGACTTGCAGTGGTTTTCCTCCCATTCTTAAGCCGTAAATAACATGTGAGCAAATGAAAACAAAAGCCAGCTTGTCTTTAAAAAAAATTAAGGCATGTGCTCTGTTGCTTCTGATTGTTTTCATTTAAATATCAGTGAACACTTTCAGCAGTTCTTATAACTTAATACGTAAATTGTTGATGTAGCAGATGTAACATTGTTAAAGTGTTGGTTTTTACGTTAATTTTCAAATACAATTTCACATGACAGTTACGCAATGGTTTAGGTTATGTATGTGCATTTCATTATAAAACATTAACATAATGTGAATTAATCATCGACCTATGTTTCAATTTTCAAAGTCAAGCTTGATTTTACTTTCGTTTGCTCACATGTTACAAAACAATTTTCGATTTAGATTATTATCACACGTCCAACTTGCAACGATATGTAAATTACACTAAAACCAAAATCTCTGGCTAAAATTTAAATAAGAAACTATTAACTGATTATAAGTGCAGCAACGGTTCAGCAGCAGCGCACTGACATCGTAATCCCTGGAAGACCGTTAATCGGCAATCGCGTGAGCATTTACTGTGGTTGTTTAGACAATTTTGTCTTTGTATAAATACGTTTGAACTATAGATTAGTTGAGTTACTCAGTTTTTTATTTATGTACGTATGGGTAAAGAAAGAAGTTAAATAAGTATAGACTCAATTCAGTAAAGGTTCCTCAAAGTTATAGTTAGGATAAAGAGCCAAAACCTCTGAGCTATGAAAATTGACTTTTTGTCACCATCGCCGCATCGGTCTGATTTAGTGGACGTCAATAATTCCTGGACGGAGCTCCTTATCAAAGCGTGAAAACAAGAAAACCGTAAATTAGATCAGAAAAACAGTGTTGGTAATTGAATTTCGGCGGGTCGGTAACTCTCGGGCTTTCGTTAGATCCGCTTGCAGTGGTCAGGGTTAAAAAATCAATGGTCGGATTAACGTGATGGATCGCGCCGTCACCTTTTTCAGTCCCCATAAATTAACATGGGTGGTGTTAATGCGGACTGCAGGCCCAAGCAGAGTTTTTGCAATTCGCTGAAAGTGGTCCAAGAGCGTAATTGCTCTAAATGAGAAACAATGTCCTGTTTGTACGCGGTTTTTCTTATTACAGCTACTCGTCCGACTTGTCTGCTTAATGATCTGCATGTCAATGCGTGCACTTTAATCCGGCGCTTTCCAGAAAATTGCTTTTAAACCTGTTAAACGTATTGCAGCTGTTGTACCTGGTTGTATTAGTCAACTTTGTTGCTACACGAAGGGTGACGTTATGTTTGGAAATTCAGAAATTGTCTGTCTACATAGTTGTCTTGTATACAGGGTGCACTAAAATCCAGGTGGTAAATTTAAGGATCTAACATATTAGAGTAATAAAAAGTATTTGTTCTGCAAAACATTATTTTTTATATATGTCCCAGCCAATTTAATATTTTGAATTGCATATTTAATTTTCTATTGATTTTATTTCTGGTGCAGAGCTTTCGGCAACACGGTCTTAATATACTGTAAAATGTGCTCAGTTTATTACTGGCAAGCTCAGCGAGGTGCACCTTCATAATAATAGGTGTGATATAATTTCACCCATATGTTTACTAAGTACCTAAAGAGTATCTAAATTCTACCAACCAGTGACAATAATACCGTTTTAATATAAAAACATGTTAATTATAATTACATACAATTACGGGAGTTCAGCAAAATATATTCAAAACAGGACTAATATATAAACTATACCACATTTATTATATTGAAAACAATCTTGGGAATCAAATTACCTGTTCGTTGTATTCAAAACGAACCCAAAATACAATGAATAGTTTAGGCCCACAGTATTATTAAATACATATTTAGAAAAGAGCCGTTAGATGAATAGCATACGGGTTTCATAGCACGCACAAAATGATTTGACTACACAAGAGCGCTCGCAATCGATTCGGCGAAGTAGAAAATCCCCTAATGGTGGAGCATCACCTTGTAATAAAAATATTGAATAAAACCGAACAAATACAATTAGGTATGGTACTTTTTATCACATATAAAAAAGCTTTTCTTCCAAATCGCTGAATAAATACGAGCATAAGTAAAACTTTACCGTTTACTATTTTGGCATATATCGAGAGATCCAAAAAAAACTGTTCCTCAGCGGGCTGTGGAAATTCAACGTATGAATAATACGTTGGTGACACTGTACGTCAATGTCAAATTTGAGATTGGCAGGTTAGGATTTGCGTTATTTTGTGTCAAAACTGACGGAAAACCTAACCTGGTAACCTCGAATTTGACATTGACGTACAGTGTCACCAACATATTATTCATACGTTGAATTTCCACAGCCGGCTGAGGAACAGTTTTTTTTTAATCTCTCGATACAAAGCTATAGCGTAAATCCGAAAAATAAGAAGTAACATAGTTAACGGTGATTGTTGTTTACTAATGAATAAATAAAATATATAATAAGTAACCTCCATAACAATGCAATTCGACAAGCTATGCGGTTTCAATCGCAGCGAGAAACGCTGGTTTATGGCTGCAACCCAGTGCTACCAGGCGATAGGGTTTTCCGCTGTAGTGCAGTCCAACAGACCGCGGACCCCAACGGGGGTTCTTTCAGTGGTCGCAGATTTACGATAAATTATTGGCGACAGCCTGCAGAATATTTGGGGGTTACTCGAAAAAAGGTCTATAATAAATTCGATAATGGTTTAGTAGCTGATATTTTCGGTGGTTAATAGGTGTATTTACTTCCATAATACCATTAAATCTACACCAGATTACAGACGATTCTCGGTATAAATCTGTTTATTAAAGGTTCATCACAAACAACCCGAATATATGCGTAAAGACTCAACAATTTCCAAAAAGGAAAACCGAAAATAGCTCTACTCTGAAGTTTATAAAACGTACCGGTACCAATCTTAAAATTAAAAGAAACAGTGATAAATAGTACACAGAAAAGGCTGTCCTGCATCATTTATTTGGTAGAAAATTATTGTAAAACACGAGCAGTCGAACAAACTTATATTGTTCTAGTATAACACTGAATTTGAGTTTAGATCGCCTCCTACTGCATTCTTATTTGAAATTTACTTTTACTCAGAACTTCCCTCGCAAGTGGAAGTTGTGACAGTAAACAATTTTAAAGATCAAAGGGAAATAAGGGTAAAAATATCTTCACGTTTGTAATAATACTGAAACAATAAAAGAAAACACTTGGTAATGCAAATTACATAAAAAATAATTACCGGCAATGGGATTCGAACTTCAGCTCATGCGAACGAGGGAGTAGCCCGAAGTAAAGCAGCGTTCGCTGCCTTGCCACCTAAGGATGCCTCCGATCGGTGAGATGCGGCTGCCTTAAGTAGAGCGCATTTATTGTTAACCCATGCTTTATTTTTTCGAACATTCATTGTTTAGTTGCTGGTTCTTATTTTCGTCAAGAGTAAAGCCTGAGGTATGTGCAAATTGCTACTTTTATTTATTTTGCAGGTAAAGCACAAATAAATAAAATTTTATTATTTTAAGGCGCTCACCCTACATATATTTGTCTGAAAATTTCTGGGTTTCATGCCAGGTAGATATATAATCTGCATGAAAAATATCGTTTTCCTCCAACAAACAGTTTTTCAGTTATACCGCCAACATGAAGACAGGCAGGCGAAATTGAGAAAACCTGTTTTTCGTCATCTAGGGACTTCTGATCTGAATAAATCTCGGAAGGTAATTTTTTCGCAATTGAAATTCTTTTAGACGAGGGAAGTAAAAATGTGTATTCGGATAATTATCGATGTGTTGCATGATAATTTCAAACCAATTCAGCAATTCTGTAATATAAAATAGAATACGCAAATGCAAAATATATCAGTAATGTCTGGGGGAAACATTGCAGACGAATGTCTGAAGCTTGCCATGACACAAAGAAGTTTTTTGAAAACGTTAGTCTTGAAAACCGTTTTATATAATTCAATTAAATTTGGAAGTGTAAAATTTATCAAATTACCAACATTTATAACTTAAAAAAGAAAATTTAAGCACTCACAGAGGATTTCTGACTGTAAAATTGACATTTTCTAACCAAGTCTGAATTGAATTTCAATCTACGTCTGTCATCGTCAACGATTGGGTTTCGTCAGTTATCGTATTTTTTATAATGCAAAAATAAGTAAGAACGTCAGGCAGAGTAATTTAGCTGACCGTGTAAAAACTAGCAGTCGGATTTCGCCTGGGAGCGCAAATTCGAATCCTACCGACTGCGATGTTTTCTCCGTTGCGAATTAATATAACTTTATTTTCCTCTGAAAATTTTGTATTTATAATTCAATTTATAAAATACCACCTATCTGGTGGCCTCAAAAGCTAATAATATAAATAATGCTATTTAGGAGCTTAGAACAGATTATTTATTTATTGATTTATATTCTATAGTATGAGCAATATGTAAATGGTAAATGTGCTACATAAGTAAGTCGAAAAAATAAATAAAGCAATGTATGCAATAAGTTGCAAACCGTATGTGTTTTAAACCCGCGACGTGAAAATTAACATACGAGGCGAAGCTACTAAAATATATTATGCCTTATATCTTTGGAAACCTGATGATGATTCAAATCATGATTATATAATTTATTCGAAGCTCCTAAATAAAAATATCACTTTGATATTGTTTGGAGATAATATCAATGCGTCCTCTTGACTATGGATATGTTTAAGGGTGAGTTACAAAAAACAATGCAATAAAAACAACTTCAACCATAAAAAGCTAGGACGATTCGATTGTTTGGAAATAATTTGTTGGTTGCTTTGAGTCTAGGGTTGAGGGACACATTAGTGCTATTACATTTCACCTGTATTTTTCACTGATTTGCAGTTATTCCTCATTGCACTTCAGTTGCTGATGTTAAACAAGCATTTTCTATAGAACTCTAGTTTTTCAAGGTCATGGAATATTTCTATTTAATTTCAGTTAATAACGGCGAAAACCCCACTTTGTGTCCAAGCTCAAGAATTTCGACATCCGGGACTGCTTCATTGTCTGGAACACAAGCGATAAGAGCCTGCCAAATTCAGATGGAACAAGACAATCGGCAGCACCAGATAAAAAGGGTTTTCGACCATTTGACTGGCCTCACGTCATCTACAGTCGTTTCAGTATTTACTGCGGTATACGTTTGTTAATTTACTCAGTTCTTTCATTTCTTTATTTACGTGTGAGCAGAGCTGGGTAAAATACTTTAAAAAAGTATTTAATTACTAAATACTAAATACTTTATGAAAATCGAATATATTTAAATACTAAACACATTTCATGACCAAAAAGTAGTTAAATAATATTAACAAATAATATTTAATAGTTAAATACTTTTATAGAAGTAATTAAATACTTTAAAAGTATTTAAATATTTATTAAGTATTTAAATATTTTAACAGTATTTAAATACTTCTTCTAGTTTTTAGATAAAACTAAAATGTAAAAAGACTGTGAAGTACGTATTTAAATAGTAATGCAGGATTTATAAACTTCTTAGCAGTCAAACAATTTTTCATATTTAAAGTTCATAAGTGCAGTAACCCAAGTAGTAAAGATGGCACAACTTAATAAGCTATTGTAACATGTGAGCAAACGAAAGTGAAATCAAGCTTGGCTTTAAAAATTGAAACATATGTCGATTTTTAATTCATACTATATTGATGTTTTAGAAACAGAAGACGGCAACTCCTAAGGGGGAAAGCGCCAAAGAAGAAGAAGAAGAAGAAGAAGAAAGAAAGAAATATACATACATAACCTAATTGTTGCATAACTGTCACTGCCTGTCATGTCAAAAATTTTTAATTTTTGGTTTTCATCTAATAGTTCTTCTAAATCTTTGCCATAACACAAAACCAATAAAACAATAAACATACAGAGTGGTGAAAAACGCACATTATCCATACGCTAAGTTGTAGGCCTTTAGCTAATAATAAATTTAAATATCATGATTTTTAGTTCAAATACAAAGTTCTTGTCCTTCAAATTTAGCAGGTGTGGTTAGATTTTTTTTATATTTGAGGAAGAAAAATACTGGAGATTTTATGTTTTTAGTTTTTCCAGATTAATTTTCATACTGGCGATTGTTGATATTACGAATCCATAATATACAGGGTGTTTACGGTTTTGTGACTTTATTTTGAAGAGGTAGTTACACATCTTAAAAGAAGTCATTAACGTTAAAATGTCTTAATAAAAGTTTTATAATAAGAGAGATATGATATGATTTAATTTTTTTTTAGATTTTGTTTTTTTTTATTTGAAGGGGTGGTTAAACACTTTAAAAGAAGGTTATTAATACTAAAATGATTGTCGATAACACTAAAACGATTAACGCAAAAACAATTGATTAACAAATTAACGCTAAAACCATTACTGTTAAAACAATTATTAAAAAAATTGTGCAAAGTAAACATAAATTCAAACGATAAGCTATCACTGAATTTTTTACTAAGTAGGCTGATGCCAATAACTTTTTTCGACGACTGACATCGAAAGTAGATTTTTCTCACTGTCATTTGACAGCAGAAAGTTGACATTTGCCGCTGAGCGTGCGTTTTCATCTTTTTGCCGCTCGCCGAGCGTTTTGGGTTTCCGCGTGAACAAAATAGGTAGCCACGTCCGAATGTTTCCTTGACAACGCCTGTCATTTGTGGAAATAATCGCGTCACATGTCATATAGACTGCGCAAGTAATGTTAACTTGATTGTCAATTAATTTTTGCGATAAAACGAAATTTGATATTTTCCTTTAATAATATGCTCAGTCGTCGAAAAAATAGTATGTATATTTCGAGCTAAAAGTGCGCATGCCGCTTTTGCATGATTGCTGGTTTCGACTTCGTCTCAACCAGCAATATTCATGCGCAAGCGGCAAGAATGCACTTTCAGCTCTTAACATACAATATACTATTTTCATCTGTTAAGCTATTTCAGTAGTTGTCACTGCACTGTTTGTTTGGCATATATTCATCCAATTAAATCCTAATAGGCAACGTAAAAATGGTCTATCGCACTAACAGTGATCACGTTGACATGTTGTTAATGTATTGGGAAGTACACCAGAATTGTCTGGCGAACACTGCGCGAAAATCAATTGTATTCTTTAGATGTACAAAAAGTACAAGCATTACAACCTGCACTTCATCCTTTACGTTTGCATTTTTGCCAATGGTAACAATTTCCAGCACAGATTCGCAATAAACGTTTGGGCCGGATTGGTCAACGGACAACTTATTGGCCCTTTTGTGTTGCCAAACCGATTGACTGGAAATGATTATCTATTTTTTTGCAAAATCATTTGCTAGAACTGCTAGAAGAAGTACCTTTGAATGTACGTCAACAAATGTGGTTTCTTTACGATGGCGCACAGCCGCATTTTAATCATTTAGTTCGCCAACATCTGGATAATGTATTCGAAAATAAATGGGTTGGCCGAGGTGGTCCTGTTCCATGGCCTCCTCGGTCACCCTAGGGCCTAGCTGAATCCCCTAGACTTTTATTTATGGAGCCTTATGAAGACCACGGTATACACCAATGAAATAATTGATTTAGATGATTTTCGTAACCGCGTTGAAGCAGCTGCGACAAATAATTCGACGGCAAGATCTAGGCCTTGTAAGTTATGCCAACTCATGGGTACGGCGAGCGAGTATTTGCGTTCAACAACACGACGATAACTTCCAACATCTAGTGTAAGGACGTTTTCTTGAAAAAATAAGAATTAAAATAAAATGTGTATTTGTTTAATTTCAATTAATATGCTTAATAACCCTTAAAAATAAGAAAATAAAATCTAAAAGTAAATTTTAAAAAGTCATGTCTCTCTTATACAACTTTTGTTAAGGCATTTAGCTTTAATGACCTTCTTTTAAGGTGTTTAATCACCCCTTCAAAATAAAATCACAAGACTGTAAACACCCTGTATATTAGCTTCTCATTGGGGAATATCTAATGCTAAAACCGGTGACTTAGAAAGTTTGCGTATTCTGTTAAATACTTGACTTTAGTTTTATTGTAGGAGTATTGTTTAATTGAAAGCTTTCGTATAAAATAAGTATTTTTTTTGCTAAAATTTGGATTACAGACAGTGTGAATTCCAACGTGTAATGTCTAATGTTAAATAGCTCAAATGATGACCTATAGGACGTTTAAAATTACACAAAAAGTATTTACTAGTTAGAAATATATTTTTTAAGAAATAAACGTAGTTAAATACTCTCAATATATTTAAATACTCTCAAGGTATTTAATTACCTTTATTTCTTTAAAAAATATATTTTCAATTAGTAAATTCTTTTTGCATAGTTTTAAACGTCCAATACGTAATCATGTAGGAGTATTTAAATATTTTAAGAATATTTAAATACTCTCAAAGTATTTAAATACTCTAAAAATATTTAAATAGCCTAAAGGTATTTAAATACTTTCAAATATGTATTTAAATACTAAATACTTTGCAAAGTATTTGCACCTACAAATAAAAATACAGCCCATTAAAAAGTACTTAAATATGTAATATTTAAATACTACAAAGTATTTAAATAAAAAAAGTATTTACAAATACAAATACTGCCCAGATTTGCGTGTGAGTACAAACAGGAGCCAAAACTATAGTCATAATGAGAAGAGTAATAAATTAGCGTAGTATTAATAATAACGAATATTAGCAAACACTAAGTGGTAAGTAAGCGAAAAATATAAATATAAAATTACAGTTATAGTTACACAACGAATTTTTATGCAGAAAATTTGTATTTGACAAAAATTGCAAAGTAGAACCGATGACTATTACATATTTATGCTTTTACATACGTGTATTATAATATCGTCTATAAAAAATAAGCAATAATCCTGTTCTATATGTTTAGAACATAATTTGATGCTTGAAAAACAAGCAAATTAACTGTTCTCTTTCAATATTACATAATTGAAAAATACCTTACCAAAAATTTAGCTAGTAAGTGATTCTATAATTAATAAAAGAGGTTTAACAAAAATTTAAATTCTTATCAAGAGAGTTATAACTCCACAAAATTGAATGTTTATTTCAATATTTCTACGAGTATATCTACAAACTCTGATTAAGTTCTTCTTTTTGACGCAACGAGCATGACACATTACAAAAGCAGACAAAATTTACATGTCAAAAAGCAACTTACAGTAGTAGTAAACCTCAAATGCCATTTTGCTCTCAGCATTGCATATTTCTACATCTAAGAATGTATAAATTAGCTTTAAGCTGTTTTGAAATAATTGAGGTTAAGGGTCAAAACGTGATATCATTGGTAATTTATTATATCGTATGTGGATTACGTACAAATGTGTTTATAACTAAGTAATTTATGTCTCATACAAATTTGGTTTGCATTCTGACATTTACAAACCCTGCTTGAAATATTACGTCTATTTCGCCTACTTGATCACTATACAATAGTCCCATATTTCTTAACTTTCGACACTAATTATTAAGTAAATGGACGGATTCATTACAATAAACTAATAATACATTATTTATGACCCACCAAAATTTCCAAATATTTCCCTAGAGAAAATTACAAAATTATAGTGAAGAATAATGTCATGACCAACTTTAAAAGCCAGGTTTAGATTATAGATGCTTCATATTGTCTATAGTAATAATAAATATTAATGATTGGTGCTCTTACAAATTAGGACAAGAAAGATATGCACTTCATATATGTGATATTATACTATGATATTACATTTTGTTGAAGGACATTAAGCTGTTATATCTGATTATTACCATATAGTATGCGAAGCCTCCTGACGAATACTGATATGTCTGTTTACTTTTGTACTTAATCTTTGATAAAAATAGTTATCTTTAAACATAATTGTACTTCGAATACACGTATGGTCTTCCTGTAGTTTTTTGCAATTAAAAGACATTTTTTGTCATTTACCCTGAGCCAAGTACGCAAAAGGAATATAATTTTGGACGCGAGTTGAAATATTTCAGTCGTGTAGCCACTTACAACTTTAATACAATCGTTTGAATTCATGGCATGCATAATCGGATTTTCGAGTTCTCGCAGCTATTGATTTATAGTTTAAACAAAGTTTCTTTTCCATTAAGCAATATTTGCCCCCGGCACGATCGCGTTAGTGAAATTAAGGGGCTCCGTTTAGCAGCGAAACAATCACTTAAATTATTCCCCTCACCTAAAAAATTTACATTTCAATGGCTTTTAATATTAGGACTTATGATGCTGCTGTTACGTGAAGTTTGAGATACCAATTTAAAATTTTAAATGTCATTTCACAATTTGAATTTGAGATACCAAGTTCAATGTATTTAAAGATCCGAATATACTAGAAGAAATGTTTGCATTGATCCTTCCATTCTTGATATTTTCTTATAAGCTATTAAAAGACATATAGTATCTACGTACTATCAAATGAGTGTATTTATTTGTCTCCAAAGGATTAACTACAGCATATTTGTATGAGTAATTGATTAAAAATATTTTAGAAAATAAAAAGCAGTGCCTATTAGCAACTAGAAGCAGGAAAATGGCATCCGCAAACGAAGCAGACCAAAAGCAAAGCAACCAATAGCAATTTGTATTTGTAGATCAGCATACTGCTATGACAGATTAAGACAAATCGTCCAAGAACGCCCAAGTGATAAGACAACAGTAATAGTCGACACCTTCTCCGTTATAACATCCTGTCTGCTGGTCGTCAGCAAATATGTTATTTTAATCTGGTTTGTTATGACAACATTCCTTTGTGAAAGGTAGCAGCTGGGAATCGAACGAGTTTCTCGCGTTGTTTGCTTCCGACGAGGAGAATAAGGCGTATTTAACAAACAGATGTTTGACGATTGTTAAAAATTCATGTTCATGTTGTAGTTGACTGGTTCGTTGCAATGAAATCTTACTAAATAACATCGTGCTGATGTACTTCGTTGGCAGTATTAGAAATGTGCATGTGTGAAATGTCTTACACATAACCGGTCATAGCTTAGCAACAATATATGTTTATATACAGATGTACACGACTAGTTCTAAATTTAAGCATTGCTATTTTTAATTGAAAATGTCATTCTAAAAACAATAATTAGAAACAAGAAAATTGTGGGGGTACCTGTAACTGATTTGAAATTTATATTATATGTATACAGCAGCCTTAATGGGGATAATATGAAAAGTTCGTGAGATGATGGAGTGATGAAAAGATTTTGCCAAAATGGATAATGTATTTTATTCAATACCATATAGCTCATTACTGGCTTTTAAAAAGTTGCACAATGAGCATTTTTACCGCGGGTGGGAAGTGAGTTACTGTGACAGCGGGTGCGAAATAGTCATTTCTCGATCGCTGTCAGCAACGGATTTTCTCCGCACTGTATTATTATTAGCTTAATGTCAGTTTTGAAGAACTTTCAAACCCATTTTCCAATTCTTGTGTAGGCTAAAGTGGTTGTAAATAAAATAGTATACATACCACTGTGAAAAGTTTCATTTCTGTCTCGAGATAAAGTTAACCTTTCAACAGTAATGAAACACTTTCCACCTCGGTATGTAATTTACTATAACAAGCTAGAATAAAGTATTTAGTAAACAATAAAATATCAGTCTGTACAAGCATATAAAAGCAAATAAAGGCGACTGTGAAAACTACTGTGAAATATCTGTAATAAGCTCATTGGGTATGCTCCACCGAAGGATCTTGGAAGACAACATAGAGGACAAATACACATATAGTGAAGAATTTCAAGCCGGTAGGTCCGGTACAGACAATATATTTTGCCTAAAGCAAATTCTCGAAAAGAAAATATGCATATAAATATACCAGTGCATCTACCCACCTTATGTTTATTGACCCCCAAAAGGCATATAATAACGTACTCATCACTAAACTATGGCAAGTCCTTCAAAGCACAAATATAAATCATATCCTAATAAAAGCAATACAAAATCTATACAGAGGGTCGGAAGCTGCAGTTAAAATAGGAAATAGCTTAACAGAACCTGTCTGTCACTAAAGGCTTAAAACAAGGGTGTTGTATATAATCCATCTTGTTAAAATACACATTGGGCACGCACTTAGACAATCGGACAGAAAGTGTTCTGATGAGGAAGTAGGATGAAAGTATAATCACTTTCTCACAAATTAGCAAATTAACTTAATACTGCAACAAAATTAAAATTTTAAGTGACGTTTGTCGGCCAAAGGAATACGCCATCGATGCTCAATTTTCATTGCATCTCCTGTTTTTACTTCGCTCGTCTAAAAGACGAAAGAAGTATTGTAATAAGGAAATAATCACTTTCTGAGATTTTTTCAGATCTTCACGTTTCAGGCCCCCTAGATGAGGAAAAACAGGTTTTTTTAATTTCGTCTGCCTGTCTGCATGCTAGCGATATAACTCAAAAACTATTTGTTGGAGGAAAGTGATATTTTGCATGTAGATTATAATGAGAGATAAAAAAACTGATCCTCAGCGGGCTGTGGAAATTCAAACGTATGAATAATATGTTGGTGGCACTGTAAGTCTATGTCAAGTTCGAGGTTAGCAGGTTAGGTTTTCCGTCAGTTTTGACATACTGACGCAAAACCTAACCTGCTAACTTCGAATTTGACATAGACTTATAGTGCCACCAACATACAAGGTCCGGCAGAATAAAGTATCCATTTTAAATTGATTTGTTAACGGCTAAATTTTTATTCAAAAATCAAACAAAAGGTTCTTCAGGAAACACGGAAATTTAATTTTTTAAACATTACATCGGTCAAGTGACCTCCTTCTCGCTGCTGGCACTCTTGAAGCAGCTCTTACCCTTTCAGCATTTTCAAGTATGCGTACAGAACGAGTTTGTTCATTTTGCTTTTTCTTTCGCACATGAGGCAGTAGTGCGAAACTTGTGTACCCACTTTTTAATTGTTATTCGACTAGGAACTGCATCTCGTGGATTTAAATAAAAGTAACGACGAAATAAACGCTGGGTGGTTACAACAGGATTGTTATTTTTAAAATAAGCTTCAACCGCAAAAGAACGTTGAATATTTGACCAATGCTCTATATTCACAGCTAAACTGACATTTCGGACAAATATATATAGGGTGAGCACTTTAAAAAATTAAATTTTGTTTAGTTTTTCTTTACTTGAGAAATAGATACAAGTAATAATTTCCACATAGCTTAGGCTTTATCATTGGCGAAAATGTGACTTAATAGATACATGGTAAACAGCACAAATTGGACAGAGTAGTATGGTGCTTTATAACGCATAGAGCGTGGACTACAATTTTTTTGTTTGAAAATTGATCAAATTCGTGCGAGAGAAGTTCTGTGTAAACCCCTTTACAGAATTTTTTTATTAAGGTTTGACTGCGTATTTTTCACTTTTCTGCTTCGTGGAAACACTTTTAAAGTAAGCTTTAACTGAATTGGACAGATGGGAACGGCCCTAACACTTTTCTGTTTACACGTTGCCTCTAGGAAAAATAGGGGGGCTAATATTTAAGTATTAAACATTTTACATGTGATTTCATATGTTGCACAGTCAATGTATACACATGGTATACCATGCGTTCCTTTTAAAAGTATACATAAGGGATACTCGTATGTACACTAAAAAATAATTCCCTTATTTTTGCCACAGCATACTATTTGTTTTAAATTAAAACTCTTAAAATTGAAGTTTGCTGTATAATTGGTTGCCGATATATAGGGGAAAACAATAAAAAATAAGGGACTTTTTCTTTTTAGTATACATACGAGTATCCCCTATGTATACTTTTAAAAAGAACGCATGGTATAAGCATAAGTGCGATGCTGGACATTTTTGGGTGTTGTGATCGTATGGACCACGTGTATATGTAAGTTATTGGAGTGAAGGTAGATGGATTATAAGGACAACTAAACAAATTTACATTACTTATTTTAAAAGTGGTAGTAATGAGTAGACACTCTCTGCGATCCCGGTGGAGATAGATCTACTTCAGGGAAGCGACCCTGTTAACGCGAGCTGTGGTTCTTCTTCGCCTCCTAACAAATATCGAATGATGTCCTAGATCTTAAGTCCTACCCAGCCGAAATTTAGTCCTACTTATATTCTCACCGACCCTCCAACTCGTCTAGCCAGCGTGTAGGATTATGACTATCTAACCCCTAAATTATGACGAATTTAAAAACACACGGAGATGGACCCCAGGTGGGTAGGCCCCTTAAGGGCAAATTCCCCACCTTTAAAAAGGTTAGCTTCATGGATTTTGGGGGAAGCAAAAATTCGCAACTGTTCATACCCCCGAAAAGTCGAACCACAAAACTCCAAAAAATTACACATAATAATCAAACTATGAGAACTAAACACCACTTAGAATGAAGAGTTAACAAATATCAAATGGGACGACCTGGTCTTTGTGAGACTAGCTTACTAGAAAAATGGACTAGAGTAAAGACCGGTCAACTGTTATACTAAAGTAATTCGGATAAAGATACACACCTTGGAGGAGTAGCTATAATGATATAGTGTTCAACTAACTCAGGTCTATGCTCCTACAAGTGCTTCAAGCAATGAAGATAACGAACAGCTCTATGAAGATATATCACAAGCTCAAAAAGTGGAAATGGACGATTAAAAATGTCAAAATAGGAATGGAAAATATTACAAATAGTTTTGGACTTGGAACGATCAACGAACGAACTAAATATTTTACACAATGAAAAGTTATATTGGATGAACACGTTTTTCCAAAAAGCAGAAAAGAGGTGATGGACATGGCGAAGCCCGGATACATTCACTAAAAATGAAATTGACTGCGTACTAACGAACAAGAAAAAACATAAAAAACTTAACCGTATCAGCTTGCTTAGACATCAGCAGTAACCATAGACCTCTGAGGGCAGGATAGAGATAAACACTAAAAGAGAAAGAACTAAATTAATAAAGCACCGAAAAGTTCCTACTACAAAAATAATAAAACATAATTTCCAAAAACATCAAAGTGAACTCCACAAAAACTACCTAATACCGAAAACCTGAAAACTATGAATATTGACGGATTGGAGAAGGAAATATCACTACCACAACAGTAACAAATAAGATATTCTTCAAACAGAAAGAAGAATAATGACAAAATAAAAAGAGAAACTAAAGAACTCATGAAACAAAGAAGAAACATGACTAAAGGAACACCGGACCATACACAACTACAGAAAACTGCAAGGAACAAAATAAGAGAAGATATAAGAGGCTTCAATGCAGAACTAGTGAAGAAAGCCATCGAAAACAATAAGAACGTGAAAATCATTAAACAAATAACGCCACGAGACTAACAAGAATACATAAATTGAAGAACCCGAATGGCAATACTAAAGAAGACACAATTACAATCACAGAGAACATTTCGACGAAACACTATTTACAAGTAAATCCCGAGCCTCTAGCTGCAATCACGAAACACGTTATGAACACAGACTCTGAAGAAATGCCCGTAATCACCAGGGAGAAGCTGCAACTAGCGTTACCTCAAATCAAGAATGACAAAACACCATCGAAACACTATAGAAATGGTAAAATATGGAGGATTGGTCACCACAAAATTTATGAGAATACTGCTTAATAAATGTCCTGAAGCAGGAACAATACCAGAGACGGGGCAGATCAACTCGGATGCTCACATAAACAATATTATTTATTTATAACGTAAGTATTTTAAAATGTACTACTTTAAAGGATGCTTATGGTGGTAAAATAAATGGATTTTTAATTTCCCGATGAAACATTGCTTTTATAACAAGTTCCCTATAATGATATAAAGAAATAGTAATAAAACTGTAATAAATAGTACCTGTATCAGCAAAAGATAAAAGTTGATCATATAGGGAAAGGTAAATTGAATTTAGATTTTGGCATGCAGTAGATAAACAATATTTAATAGACACCCTAACGACAACAGGTTGTTATAAGAAAAGCAGACGGAGCCACTATTAAAAATTACTACATCCATCCGGGCCATCAGGCAGCAACAGAAAATCTATGAATGTTCAAAAATACTAGTGAGTCACCCGAACTACGCTTCGGTTCGCTAATTTAAGAGAGATTCATTAATATATTTAAAAAAGGATGCATCGGCCGGGAATTGAACCCGGGTCGCCCGCGTGACAGGCGAGCATTCTAACCCCGGACCAACCTGGCTTGTTTGAATAATGCGCCGCTATAACGATATAAGAACATAGGCGATCACGCGAGCTAACAGCACGCGGCCTAGCAGCTGTCACACCGTAGCCCACGGCGACAGAAGCTCCGCTCCGCTGCTTAGAGGAAGTAATTAAATTAAAACTTTATTATACTTTTTTTGTAAATAAAAACCGGCCTACGATTTAAGTCTAAAAATTAGCAGACTTTTAAACCATCATACAACTTAATCGGTCCAGTATCTTCGGAGGAGATAGCGAACAAAGATACATACAAACATACAAACAAAGAAAGAGAGCAACGATTTTATGTTATAGGGTTGGGGAGATCAAATGGATAACTGTTACAATCATGGTGATGATGATAAAGCAACTAGAGATCGTAATGGTGATGACAGTGATCATGACGTCTACAATATCTAGTATAATCTTATGTAAAGTATGATCAAAAATTATTTTCATCTAGTATGGCCATGGAATAGTTCCTCATTTATGAATGCAACTACGTTTATACTTAAATGTCAAACTTGACATTTGATTTTTAAGTGAGTAATAGTGGCATTCATAAATTAGGAAGTATTTCATGGCCACACTAGATGAAAATACTTTTTGATTATACTTTATATAAGAATAGAAGTCCTGACTCACTGATCAACACCCAGTCCAAACCCTTGGACCTAGAAAGCTGAAATTTTGCTCAGATGTTCCCTTTATGATGTATATACAAGGAATAAGGAAGGATATTTCGAAATTCAACCCCTAAAGGGGTAAAATGGGAGTTCCAATTTTGTATGGAAAAATAATATTAAATAGGCATTTCGACTTGAAACTTCGTAGGAGTACTCCTAAAAACAAATAAGAAAACAGGTTTTTCGTAATTTTCCGAAAATCAACCCTTTAGGGGGGTGTTGTTATTGAGGGTTTTTGAGACGTTAATTGCGAAAATGGCATTTATTTTTAAGTCCAAGTTGGTTGACATGACATAAAATTAAAACCCTATAGTGGTGAAACGGAGTTTCAGAGACAAATTATTTTTGAGCAGAACAACGTTTGCCGGGTCAGCTAGTAATAGTATATTGCTAAAACTCCTTAAAACATCTCATAATAGATCATTGTTTGATGTTTCATGTAGAGAACACAATGCTGCTAAATTTATTATATGCAGCGATAATGGCAGTTTATTAATAGCTATTTGTGCAACAAGTGATAAAAGTGGACGTTTATGCACGAGACATGAAAATTATGAAACGAAGCCAAAGGCTGAGCTTCATAACATGTCTCGTGCATAAACACTTTTAGCACGAGGTTGCACACAATATTTTTTCTACGGCCTTAAGTTTACTGTTATTAATCCATAAATGTTGATTTAACAAAGCTTTGCATTTATGACAGTGATAATATGTCATAATAAAAAGATGGCCTTGACGCTCAGGTGAATGATTCTGTAGCCAGTAGCTGTCAAAGTCAGTTATCAGAGGTAATTATAATAGTACACATCTGCCTTTATTCATTACGTAATGCTTTAATTATTTTAAAAACGCTTTACCTCTAACGGAAGAAGTAACTAGAATAACTTTATAACACCACTTTCAGTTCAAAATTCTAAATTCCACGCCAGCTGTTTACTTTTAGCACATGCGCTAAAAGTGAACAGCTGATTTCACTTTTAACACGCTGATTGATAAAACGTCACTTTTAGTGGAAAAAGTTAGCTCTAAAAGGCCTGTTTTTAGTTTTGGTCGTAGAAAAATTATATTTAAATTTGAATTGTATTTAGCAAGAATCGATTAAAGGGCAGAATGCCACACTAAATGAATTTGTATGACAAATATTAATTGCTTACGACTTTTAACTTTTTTATTGCCTGCTGTTATAAATGAAAACAATGGCGCAGGTCGATCTTTCAATGCGTATGCGATAAAGAGAACAGGTGAAGACTTCTAAAAAATAAGAATTGCTAGGTCAGTGCCACCGGAAAACGGACGGTTTTACTGCGACTTTTTCCCGGGGATAATTTCCAGACATCATCGCGGCAGTTCCTCATCCCTAAGCAGTCTGGCCAGGATAATGACCAGAGCGACCGGAATCTCGTCTTGGGGAGTCGTGGTAAACAGAGTCATTAGAAGGACCACGCGAATGGGATCACCGATAGCACGACAACCGGGCGGAATAAAAGAAGCATAAAAGATAACGAAGTTAATGAAACTTACAGTTCTTGCAGCGCAGGTAGCTTCGTCAGCGCCGTCGGGATTTGCGTGAGAGAGTTGTCGTCGAGTTCCCTGAAAAAAAGGCGATGCATCACTGAAAGGGCGAAAAGTGCCTGCACGAATGCAGTTCGCATCCGCCATTTCCGCGGAGTTATAGCCTGTATTTACATATGGCAATTTGCCCTGCCATCCATTTACCGATGAGAGCATCCGACTGTTTATCAAAACAGAAATATTCGGATTGCACCAGTGGCGTCGCTAATATTTTATAAAATCTTTGCGTAGCATTAAAAGGTCGAAGTACTGTACTTCTTTTCTCTCTATCTCAGAATATAGTTGCATCCAATATGACTGTATATGTTCTAAAAGGCAATAATTTGGACAAAAACGTGCTATTACAGATGAGCTTGGAAAATTGGTTATATGAAAACGAGAGTTTTTATATGATCGTTAAAAATGTTGCTAGGAAAAATGAAAAAAATCTAGTTTCTGCAAGATTATTCACATTAATTAAATGATCAATTTAGAAATGCAAACTTGCCTAGTTGTAGGCGGTTGATATATTCCTGATAATATCATAAACCATAAACCATTTTTTTTATTAAGTGTCATAAATTTAATTGTTCGACGCCATGCAGAGGTATAGACAAAAAACCTGAATATCACCTGACCACGTAATATAAGCAACCCATTTAACACTGTTGGCAATAATGTTAAGAAAATTTAAATCTTAACAGCAGCAGTGACGTGCTACATATTAAAAAAAATTACATGATATAGGCAGCTGCCTACTCAAACTAATTCAAAATTAAGTAATTTAACTCTGCAGAAAACTGTTGCTGATGCAAGAAAATTGACACTACGTGAAAATTCAAAGCAACACCACAAACGCCAATGTCAAATCGGCGATTGTGTGCAACATTAGAGCATTAAATTGACTAAACCATCAAATGTCACTGGTTATGATATCTCGTTAGGAACATTAGCCTGTACACTCTCATGTTTATTAGGCCGGACCACGTTTGAGTCAGCTTCCATACTTCGTCCAATATACTTGTATACTACATTTTTTAAAGCCGCTGACAACGTTATGCGACTCAAAATTCTATTTCCAACCTAATCTAGATTCAACATTTTTAATTTGAACTAATGTAATCCAAGCAGGCATAAAAATATGTGTCATAAAGTTAGGTATTTTATGTGACAGTTCGATTAATGTCATATATTTGTTTAATGTTAATTACAACGCAAGAAAACATAACGAAGTTATATTTTATGACTATTTCGACACTTATGTTTGTTTGAAAACATTTTTTATCTCATAAGTTTATGAGGTATGAACATTAAATGACAAGTTGACACTGGCAAGCTGAACCTATAGAGCAATCAAAAATAAAATTGATCGCGGGAGCCCTTAACAAATGCTGTCTACACTGCAGTTTATAAAACTAAGTACATTTGAACTACAGTTAACTGTATTATTAGTTCATGTGACTTTAACGCAGTCTAATCAGCTACACAAATATGTAAAAATATGTAGTTTAAGCCAAATGTATCCATTAAATTGATAGATACCATTAAAATAATAATGGGATAAGACAAGAAAACAAGATGCTGCAAGTGAATTTTAATCTTCAAAAAAATGTTGACAATTCTATATCAACAAAAAGCATGCTACAGATTAGGCACGTTTTATTGTTTTTAATGGCTCCCGCAATCAAGTTTATTTTGGTCTCCCTGTACTTTAGGATTATTAATTTATACAATTGTTGTAATATTTACTTTTGTGTTCTTTGAGTTGTTTGAAAATATCCTATTATTTTATTTGTATTCGAATAATTATGGGCTTTCGACTAAACCAGCCACTGAAATATGATTTAACACAGAATCGAAACGAGTCCAAAACCAATTTATGACGGAGGTTTGCTTTTAAAATCGGAGGAATTTTCTGGAGGTAGTTTGAAATATCGATGGGCGTTTGCGGCAGTTAGCCGAAAATGTCCATATAGGAATGTTGTGAAACCCGAGGCGACTGGGGGTGGCATTTTGTATAATGCGAGGGCTCGGAGGTGCTTTTGGCAGTCGGTGGGCGAGGTCGCACGCGTGTGAGCGCGGATGCTAATTCACCGTGAGTGTCATTCTACCGCGATTGTGTTTTTTAAGTGATTGAATTGTGTAAGTTATATGGATTATAACTTATAAGAGAGCGGATGAAACGATGAGGTCTGGAAAAAGAAATGCTAGTGCTTGCGTAGCTTGGCAAATGTAGTTACTGAACAGCGGAGTCGAACATTCGTTATTGTTCATTCTGAGGCTGATTGTAGACAGCTTTATTAATTGGGTCGTTGTTCATTTTTATCGTTGGCCAGGGGTCAACTCGCCGTAGAGAGCGCCCTCGTGCCTGGATCAGTGGCCATTCGGCGAGATGGTCCACGATCCTTAACCTGTTAAGCACCTTGTTTCTCAGTGATCTCAGCGAGCGCCACTGCGTGGCTTGGAAAGCTCGTCTCCTAAAGATTCCGTTTATCTGTGTCTTTTACAGTCCATGCGGCCACCGTAATTGCGGGTTACATTGGCATGGGTTTGACCCATTGATGCAGTTAACGTTCGGTTAATGCGTACTAGATGCGGTAAGCATCCGTGTTTTCAGGATTATTACAGGCACATCATCGAAGGTGCACCGAAGAATATACTTGAAGATGTCTTCTTCGAGATGCGACGTGGGAACGCCGCTGGGAGCCATAAAACCCCCTGTAAGTATTATGTAATGAGCACCTAACTACTAAAAGCTGAATGTTTGTTGTTTTGCTTGCATGACTGATTGTGGAATTGGCTGAGTTTGTGTTCGCGGTCGGGCGTGTGTGACCACCTGCTATATGCAGGGACTCGCCGTTCGCCTTGCACTCCGAGTATCATGTTTCTGATTTACAACACCAGACCGCAGGGGCGTTATGGACTTTTGGGTAAATCGCCAGTTCTTATAAATTTATTCATGTGAACCGATCTGACTCCAGGAAAAAATAAATTAGCCCGGGGCACCGAAAATATAATGTTGTGGAAAGCTAAAAGAACATTCAAGTATTCGTACTCAAAATTGTTCCATTCCACGTTTTTTTCTTATCATATTCATCGACTTGTTAAATTATGGTTTATGTGATACGAACTTTCGACTTTAGCATCTGCATACAGGGTGTTTCCTAAGCATTACTTCCAGTCCTGCCTCCTTTGCACTTTCTTGCTTGAAAAGTTTCGCCGGTATTATATCGCGCTTTGCCATTCTTCTGTACTTGCATTGCTTCCCTGACTTATAGCGATGATGCTTCGTTAATGTGATCTTCTACTGGTTCTGGCATGTTTAATGCCTGATATGTTGTTGTTCTTGCTGTTAATAACTTTTTACAGTATTCTTTCCCTATCTCTCTAACGTTCGTTGGATTACCAACTACACTGCCATTGGCATCTTTACATTAATTACTTCTTGGTTTGAAGCCTTCCTTTATGTTTTTTATTTGTCCAAATACGTGCTTGCAGTTGTTATTTTGTATTTTTCCTATACTTTAAATAGTAAGTCGAGTAAATGGTTTTTTTGGCTATATATCTTATCCGTTTTCCGTCTTAATTCCTCAAACTTCTCCCTTTTTGCTCTGATTGGTTTCTGTATAAAATCTCTTCTGTGCTGCTTCTCTCTTCTATAGCTTTTGTATTATTCTCGTGCGTCTGGTTTAGGTCGAACTCTTAATATCTTCTCCGTCACCTCCAACATATTTATTTACAGCGTTCCCCAAGTCCCTTCAAAGGTTTCTGGTATTTTTCTTTTATATTAGGCTCTCTTCTTCTTCTTCTTCACGTGCCGATCCGTTACCGGATGTTGATGATCATTCGGGCTATCACGACTTTGTTAACGGCCGCTCTAAGCAGTTATGTGGTAGTCGTCTGGAACAATGTCCTTAGATTTTTTCAACCAGGATATGCGTTTTCTACCGGGACCCCCCTTCCCATCGATCTTTCCCTGCAGCACTAGTTGAAGTAATCTATAACGTTGTTCGTTTCTTATAACATGTCCTAAGTATTCGAGTTTTCTTCGTTTTACTGTGTTGATGATCTCCATCTTTTTGTCTAGCTTTTCTAATACTTTTTTGTTGCTGACATCTTCGGTCCACGATATTGTTAATAGTCGTCTTTAGAGGTACATTCGAATGCCTCTAGTTTTTTACTGGAGACTGTTGTTGTCCAGGTTTCAACTCCGTAGAGGAGGGTAGGGAAGGCATAGCAGCGTAGGAGTCTGATCTTTGTTTTCATATTTAATTTAGACATTTTTATAAAAGCTGCTCTAGCCTTTTTTCTCCGACACCTTATCTCTAGTGAGTGATCCCATTAATTGTGCTGCTGAGGTACGTGAATGTGTTAGTTCTTTCTATTCCTTTTGATTGACGAATAGTTTGCCTTGCTGTATAGGATTTTTGGTTATTACCATGTATTTCGTTTTCTTTATGTTTGTGTCGATACCAAACTCGCGACTATTTTGTGATCATTTATTCATTAGTTCTTGCAGATCGTGTAAGTTTTCTGCTAATATCACTGTGTCATTGGCGAATATTATGTTGTTAATTCTTTCTCCATTTACTCTTATTCCTATCGAGGTATTTTGTAATGCTTGGTTAAATATTGTCTCAGAATAAATGTCGAATAGAAGTGGTGACAATATACATCCTTGGTGTACACGACGTAGGATTTGTATAGCCTCTGATACTTTTTCCTTATATTTCATTTGTGCCGTTTGATTCCAATAAAGATTTTTTATGATGCGAATATCTTTGTCAACTATTCTGATTGTTTTCAATATATCTATAAGTTTGTGATGTACTCTGTCTATAAATCATAGATGCACATCGCAACTCACATCTCTGCAATGTTGAATAAGAACTTGAGTATAAAACAATGCTTCTCTTGTTCCTG